>BRDA01006725.1:21786-36131 GCA_036984385.1 Crenuchus spilurus
AAATTTTGAATCAACATATTTCTCCTTTAAAATGTTACATTTACTCAGATTAAACTTTTGATCTGTCATCTATGTTCTATTCTGAATAAAATATTCACATTTGCCATCTCCACATCATTGCATTGTTTTTATTCACAATTTGTTTAGTGTCCCGACTTTTTTGGGATCCGGTTTGTATTAAACGCACACATACACAACACAACACATCTATCCAATAAAAACAGTAAAGGTTTTTTGTAATGTCTGTTTTATGACTTCAAAATGTTCAATTCGATTTTTTTCTCCTTAGGCTGTCCTTTGGGCTAGTGAATTTCAACCCTCTCATTGATGTGCACTGGAAACAGGTGAATGTCATTGTTCTGGTATTTATTTGCTATAAAAAGTAACCATTGTAGAATGTATTAATACTAATTAAATTGTGTTTCAGGACCTGGAGAGATCTGCTCATCCTCAACACTCGGTGATGGCCCATGGGTGGAATACAGGTCACCATTCAAAGACTCCATCTGATCCAAAGACTTGGGAAGTTTCTTTGGATCTTGAGGAGAGCTTTATACAACATACAGAGCAGCTTACAGAGGAACGTAACATGATTTCTGAAGACATCCCCACATCAGACTTGAACTGTTTGAGTCCTGCAGCAGATTCTCTGCAGAATGCTTGCCTTGAACCACCATGGCAAGAGAAAGGGGAAACGGTTGAGCCTGACAATCAGTTAAGGGAGGTCAAAATAAATCAGCTGGATGTTGCAAAAAATGATCCATGTGTTGTGGAGGCATATTCACAGGAAGCATTACAGAATACTTTGTCCAGTCTTGAGGGGTACTCTGATATTAGCAGCTGCTCAGATGCAGACCTAGATGGCATTTCAGATGCTGCATTGGAAGAAAATACTAATGCATCTGCAGAATGTCAGAATATCACTGAGGAGACAAATGAATTGGAAAAAGATCATTCTACTTTGTGCAACGCTGACGGTTTACAAAGTGAGTTGTCAAAGAAAGATTTTGAGGACAAGACACCTTATGAGTCAGCATGCAAGAATGGTAATTCAAATACTGTGATGGATGATTGTAACCAGGAGGAGAGAATCCAGAGTCAGTGTTTAAGTAATATCGATTTAGTAACAGAGGGTGATGATAAAGGCACTTTGAAGGAGGAAGAAATGGAGCAGATGGCAGGTCCTAACTCGTGCAGTTGTGTTCATAGTACATTGTCCAAAAGGCAAGATTCTGACAACAGGACAACTAAGGAGGCATTGTGTGGGAGCAGAAGTGGTCAATCAAATAATGTGATGGATAATCTGGGAGAGAGAGTCCCCCTAAGTCTTCATGATCAGGACTTGAGTAACAATGCTTTAACAAGAAAGGGTGAAGATGGAGACGCTTTTAATGAGGAACAAATTGTGAAGATGGAAAGTGATAACTCTGGCTGTTGTGTTGATGAATCAAGTGAGGATTACAAAGATACTCCAAGTTCTGTTTGTGTCTTGGATTTAAAGAGGAAGGTAGAAGATGAAAGACATGATGATGATGGAGATGCACATGCTCAAAGTGCTTGCCAGTTAGAAGTGGTCAACAAAACATCAAAACTTGTTGACACAGAATATGCATCAAACCCTGGTGAAGATCTAGACAATTTGAATGAGGAGCAGATGGAGAAGATGGCATGTGATAACTCTGGCTGTTGTGTTGAAGAATCAAGTGAGGATTACAAAGATACTCCAAGTTCTGTTTGTGTGTCTGATTCAAAGAGGAAGGTAGAAGATGAAAAACATGATGACAATGGAGATGCACATGCTCAAAGTGCTTGCCAGTTAGAAGTGTTCAACAAAACATCTAAACTTGCTGATACAGCACATTCATCAAACCGTGACTCTGAAAACACAAACCCTGACAAAGAACTTTGTTCTAATGGAACTGAATGTTCTGTTACTCAAGAGGTTGAACGCAGCAGTTTTGAATTCTTACAGTCTTGTTTTGGCTTTAAAGATACAGAATACAACCAACCTGCTGTATGTAGTGTGGTTCATACAAAATTAGACCAACATGAAATGCATTCCTCAGCATGTGAAAGTCAAAACTCCCAGAATTGTGATGTCAGTAACCCACAACCACCAGTTCTTTTGAAAGCTACATTTGGACCAATCAATGAAGATCAGACTGAAAAAGAAAATGATGGAATGGAGGAACCGCCTCTTCTTAGTGCATACTGCAATGCTCAGGGGTCCTTGGAAACCACACAGCATAATGATTGCCTAGAGGGTCAGATGATAAAGCCAGACTTTGCAGGAATGGACAGTGAAAATGCCAGAAGGTTGACAAGTGAAAACTCTTTGATATCATCCCAGAAACTGATGAAAAAACTGCAACCTGTTGTGCTTGTGGATAAAACTGGGCAAAAAAAAGTTGATGGAAATGTATACCATTGTTCCAAGTGTGGAAAAAACTCTCAAAGTTCAGATGAAATTATTGAACATTACCACTGCAAACATGTTCAATGTAGTTTTCAGCATTGTCTCACCTGTGGATGTTACTTGTCGGACCAGACATTGGCAGAACATTTCTGTGACCAGATTAAGCCGTATCGGGTGTTGGCCATTCGAAATGGGCCAGATTGTGCAACACCCAAGGACCATGCAAGAAAACGAAATCCAAAATATATATGTAGGTACTGCAAAAAGGTATTTGTCAAAATGCCTTTTTATCTTGATCATGAGAAGAGGCATAGGGATGTAACTCAACATAGATGTGGTTGCTGTGGTTTGTACTTCCCTCATTCAAGCAAGCTAGAAGGTCACAAACGAAAAACTAAGTGCATGCCCCTGATACTAGAACCCAACAGTGAGATTCAAGAAACTTCAGAGGTGAATTGTGAAAAGGCACATAAGCCTTTCCTTCTTGGAAGTGATGGCTGTCAGGTAAAGCTTCATGACTGCTTTGTGAAACTAGTTGACATGAACAAAAAGAAATGGTTACCTCAGACAATACACTGCCCAGTTTGTGGAAAGACCTTCAGACTGAGAGCACAATTGAAATCACACCTGAGATCACACACTGATGAGAAGCCTTTTAAGTGTAACAAGTGCAAGAAGGAATTCAAATATTCCTGGAATCTTAACAAGCACAAAAGGGAACAGTGTTCTCAAGATATAAGAATTCATACATCTCTTGAGGAAAACAGGAAACTACCTGGTAGATTTCAATGCCCCCTTTGTCCACGGGTATTTAAGTACTCCTACAATACATCTCGGCATTTGCGTGAACAGTGTTTGAAAGAATACACTTTGAAAGGAAAAGGAAAAGTTGGAAACCACTATGAATGCCCATTATGTCGTGAAAGATTTACCATGGCTTGCAATCGTAATCGACATCTTAAAAATATATGCTTTCAAAGATATAAATTCAAAGTGATCGTGAAGAAAAGGGAATATGCCAAAGTTCTCAAAGAAGAGGTTAAAGCAGAAATGGAGGAGAAAGGCCTGGCAAGAATTGCCTCTAAGGAATCATCACCTTTTAAGTGTAAACTCTGCCCAGCAAGATTTAAACACAAATCTGGAGTCTATAGACACATGAGGATACACAGAAAAGATGCCAACCCAAGTGATCACAAACAAACAATTTCTGATAACCAAGGGCATCAAAGCAAAGGGTCTTCTGAAATTATCCTTAATCAACCCTTTTCTTGTCGTTTCTGTGAAAAGTGTTTCAGTTCACCTGACTCACTGAAAAAACATTTACAAAAACATGTGGGAAAAAAACCTTTCCGCTGCTTGCTTTGTGGTAAGAACTTTTCTAGGCATGGGCATTTAATAGCTCACAAAAATGTCCACAAGCAAAAGATAGAATGTTCTGTCTGTAAAGCCGTTCTGCCTACCATCAGAGATTTGCTGAAACACAGACAATCTCACATTAAGAAGGGTATGCTTAAGTGCCCAGATTGCCCAATGCAATTCAAGTATCCTGTGTTCTTGCTACGACATGTTGCAAAGCATGTAAAGAAGATTAAACCCAAGTCAACCCAGCCTCCACATGACGACCAGTGTGCAGATAAAAAGGTGAATAAAATTTATGAAGACTTCAGTTGTAAACTTTGCCAAAAGGAATTTGCTGATTCCAAAGCACTGAGTGAGCACTGTAAAGTGCACATGCCAAAGGACACATCAGTTTCCAAATGTCAGTTTTGTAAGCGCCAGTTTCAGTGTCGAGGTGGGTTGATTCGACATATCCGTGTTCACACAGGTGAAAAGCCTTATCCTTGTGTAAAGTGTGGAAGACATTTTCCCCGAAAGGAGTATCTCAAAATTCATGAAGAGAAATGCATAGTGCTTCAAGAAAAGCCTCCGCCTCCACCATCAAACTCACCTCAAACACTTGGGAAATCTGAAGCTGTCGCAAAGATTTTTAAATGCTCGCACTGTCCGCATGTATTTACCATGTCAAGCAGTTTGAAAGTTCATGAAAGGGCTCACATGGCTAACACCCTTTCCCCATGTACAAAGTGTAGGAAGTATTACAGGAACAGGAAAATAAAAGAGCATCAGAAAAACTGCAAGGGCAGTGTATCTGAACATCCATGCAGAAACTGTGGAGCTATTTTCAGTGTGCTTAAAGTGAGAAATGTGCATGAGAGACAGTGCAAAGTTGTCACAAGCAAAGTATCTGAAACAACCATCAAGGACAAATTTAAGGAGAAGTGCCCATATTGCTCTAAACGTTTCCAGTTCAAGTGTTACCTCCTGAGACACCTGCGTTCTCATAAAAAACAGGTTTCTAATGTACATTGTAGTAAAAGAAATGAGGGTCAACACCAGTATCTACAACATGAGGCCTCACAAATATTGAATGACTCAAAACCCAAATCCATGTTACGTGATGCATCAAATCTGAAGGACTCCAGAGTAGTTGTGGGAATAAATGGGGAGCTGAAGTGCAGTTTTTGCACAAAAACTTTTACCAAACCTCGAAATCTTAGGCGCCACATCCTTACCCACACAGACGTTAAGCCGTATCGATGTAAGGCATGTGAGAGTTCCTTTTCCCGATTTGATCATCTGAAACTTCACCAGGCGCACTGTAAGGGCAAGAAACAGCGACTTGAAGTGCGCATTGAAAAGATTAATGTTGAACTTTTTGGCAAAAGTTGGCAAACTAAAATGCAGCAGCCAAATGAATTTGAATGCGATGTTTGCTCTAAGCAGTTCTCAACCCAAAGCAATTTAAATCGACATATTTCCATGCTGCATTCTACTTTTAAGCCATTCTCTTGTAAACGATGTGGTAACAGTTATACCTCTAAAAAGTCTTTGAAGAGACATGTCCTTACAGTCAACTGCAAAAGGTCTTCAGGAGAGAACTTGAAACCATCTCAGTCTAATACAGTCCAGTCATGCAGAGAAACATCTAAACTCTTGCAACGCATACAGGGACACTACTCAAGCAAATTTAAATTTAATTGTGAATATTGTCCCCGCCGCTTTAAAAACCTGTCACAGATGAAGGTACATACTCGTCTTCATACAGGTGACAAACCTTTTGGATGTGCAAGTTGTGGTGAACGTTTCATCAGAAGAGACTATCTGCAACGGCATTTGATTAAATGCAGTGGAAGAAGAAGAGACAGTCTTAAAGTGCTTTGTGACGGGTGTGGTGGATTGTTTACTCAAGAGGCACTTCGTATACATCAGAAGAACTGCTTAATTAACTTCAAATCACAGGACTCCCTCCAGACAACCAGCGTTGACACAGTTTCTGAGATGAAGGGATTTTCTTGTATTAGTTGTAGTGACCATTTTTTGTTGTTCTCACAGCTTCAGCAGCATTTTCTGTCAAAGCACAGATATGATGGACTACAGGAGTCTGGTAACCTGGAGAACCAGCAGTTGTCAAGTACTTTGGATATAAAGGAGGAGCCAGTAGATGCAGCATATATTGAGAGTCTGCCAAGCAGCAGTCATGGGCATCAGAACATAAATGGTGCAAAGGAGAAACCATATGAGTGTCCTCAGTGCAAGTTGCGATTTATCAGCAATAGTGGGCTAGGAATGCATATCCGCATTCATACAACAGTGTACCCGTTTTATTGCAGTAAATGCAACAAAGGATTTTGGAGCAAAAATGTTCTGCACAAACACAAGAGAAGGTGTAAGGGCCTTGAAATAATTTCAAACATGAACTCTAACCAAGAAAGCCCATCAGAATTAGATCTTAATGACACAGTCCTTGTATTTAATAAGGGTTCTAAAACAACAGGAACTGGAGTGCTGCAAACAAAGTTTTCATGTAAAGATCAAGATAACGGAGACCTGGAAAAAGGAGATACAGTTGTCCACAAGTATCAGTGCTCTGAATGTGATGAGAGTTTTACAGATGGACTCCGACTTATAAGTCACCTTGAAGATCATGGCCGTGAAGACTTGGAGCGTAGATTGGGCAAGAAACATCAATGCCACTTGTGTGGTAAGACCTTTGATCAAGCTGGGCTGCTGCAAAGACATTTAAAATCACAGCATCAGGAATCAGCTTCTGTTACCTGCCCTGAATGCTTCAGGAACTTTCGCTGTCCCTCAGATTTGGACCTCCACAGGCAGTGTCATGACCCCAATCGGCCATTTGTCTGTAACACATGCCAGCTGAGGTTTTGGAGTGCAAAAGCCTTGAGAATTCACGAAGGTCATGCTCATCCAGGTACTGAACATTCTAAGGCAAGTGAAACTAGCGCAGTAGAAACTCCTAAAGTATTTACATGTCAACCATGTAATAAAACCTACACAGTCAAAGGGTCATACTTGAAACACCGCAGAGTTAAACACAATGAGAGTTCGAAAAGTCTGGATGTTCCCAGTGGTCCTGTGGATGAGCACTTAAACATAAATGAAACTGATAGAACTGATACAGGTAATCAAGATGCAAGTGATGAAGACTCTGATTCTGCACCATATTTTCCTTGTCATGTCTGTGGTAAAACTTTTCTGACATCAGAAAGTCTTGAGGATCATCAAAGATGCCATCTTGGTGAAAAACCATATGAATGTGAAGAATGTGGCAAATGCTTTTTTCAACTTGTAAACCTGCAGCAGCATCAGCGTAGCCACAAAACTGAGTTCCAGTGTCAGATGTGCGGTAAAGGCTTTGTTTCACTCTTTGCCCTTCGCAAACATAAGCACACTCATTTTACAAAACGTCCCCATCGCTGTACAAAGTGTCATTTGAGTTTTACAGGATCTTCACAGCTGGCAGAACACATGCTCAGTCATAGAGATGAAAATTTTCCCTGTGACCTTTGCAACAAAACATTTTCCTGCAAATCGAGCCGGGCAGAGCACCGCAAGCTTCACACTGAGCAAGAGGAGGAGCTCCCTTCCTTGATTCCACCTACAAGGCAAACTTCACCTCCCCCTATGATGAACAGTCTTTCATCAAATAATGCTCAGCAGTACAAGTATCGCTGTGGAGTGTGTCAGGTGCGATTTCAAGATCCAGAGCAGCTCTCGGAGCATGGCTGTAACCCAGCAAAAGAGCGCCCATATTCATGTCCTGAATGTAATAAGCATTTCTTGCATGGTTCTCACCTGAAGAAGCATCAACTCAGTCATCATTTGTCAGGACCACGTTCTTTTCAGTGTAAAAGTTGTGACATGAGCTTCAACCAGCGCCATAATTTTCTAAACCATTTGCGTAGGCATCATAATGAAGCACCTTCCGACTCTCGGATAGATGATAAAGTGAAGTTAACAAGCACTGATGATCTGAATGAGGACAAAATTTACAAATGTCCAATTTGTCCAGAAAAATTCTCTCAAGCTTTAGAGCTAGCAAGTCACCTTTCTGTGCATTCACACATGTGCAGTGTTTGTAAAAAGACTTTTGCAACAAAGCAACAACTTGAAGAACATGAACAATGTCATTTATCTGCAGCTACACAGTATGAATGTACAGAATGCGGAAACAGCTTCCTTGGGAGTGATGCCTTTCGCCAGCATAATTGTGCTCGTCAGAAACGCTTGTTTTCAGACAAAAATCTTAGACATTCATCCAAGTCACCCCCTCGCAAAAAGAGATTTACAGGAGTTTCATTTAAAGCCATCAGCAATGAGAGAGACGAAGAGGAGGAGGAGGTTGATGTTGGTGAAGACTTCTATAATTGTCCTGTCTGTAACAAACGGTTCTCTTCGAATAACAGTTTACAGGAGCACCAGAAGCTGCATGAAGATGGTCGTCCTTTCAAATGTCTGGTCTGTGGAAAACGCTTTGCAAAAAAGAAATATCTTACAGCGCACCAAGAGTTACACAGTGAGCAGCCATATCGGTGCGAATTTTGCTCAGAGTCCTTCAAAACAGAACCAAAACTTCTGTCCCATCGTAAAACCCATGATGCAACAAGAACACATCAGTGCTTGGTGTGTAGCAAATCGTATCATACGGCATCTGCACTCTACAAACATGCACAGAAACATCCAGAATTGCAGAGTTCCAACGAAGGAAGTGGTGATTATAGATGTGATATGTGCTATAAATCCTTCAGTATGCTCTCTCACTTAAGAAAGCACCAAGAAACTCATGTTGGCCAAGTTGTCTATGAATGCACAGAGTGTGACAAAGCCTTTGCTTTTCTAAATCTTTTGGAAGAACATCAGCAAATGCATGCAAATGTTTCTCATGAAACAGAAATAGATTCTTCACAACTTCAGACACCATCCCACATTTTGTTTCAAAACCAAGTTGTTGAGTAGAGCATACTGTAGAGTATTTCCTGCAATGCGGGTGATTTTTAGTCATTCAGTTTTCTGAAAAACTTTAACTGTACAGATTGTTGACAGGTTTGGGGATATTATACCTTACTATGTTGCATTCAAAAATTGCATTTCCCGTTTCATTTTAATGTTTCATGATATGTACATAAGGTTTTCTTTTATTTTTTTGACTAATGCAGTTCGAAGAATCACTGAATTTTCAGTGTTTTGTAGAGCACTCAACTTTAGTGTTTTATTATATGGCCGAATTGAGGTGTTGGTTGCAAGGTAAAATTGCATGCCAGAAAAAAAAAACTAAAGATGTTTAGATACTCTGTGTGCGCATACATGAGGCTTACATTGTAGAAATATCCATCTGTCTAATGCCTACATTTATTGCTTTTTGCGTGTGTTCACCTCTGTGTTTGTATTTTGGAAACACTTCTCAATTCTAGAATTGAAGAATACTTTTTTGGTACCGACTTTTCCAGGTAATTGGTTTTAACCATGCATCCTAATACCTCAGTTTGCAAGGGTCTAATTGAACAGTTGAAATGTAATGGAAATGATAAATATGCCTTTGTATGTTGGAGTTTCTTTTGTATCTAGTACTTCTTAATCTTTTGTTCTTGTTCATAAGTTGCCCCTATTCCTAGTGTTTAACAGGTGGTTGTGAGAAACTATGAAACACTTGTTAGATCATCTTGGTATGACGGTGAACTACATTTGTATTAAACTATATACCACTTTCATTTTTTGTTACATGTATATACAATGCCCATGTATGACCTTTTCAGATGTAGATAATAAACCAGTTTAAATATACTTTGTCATTGGTGGTTTATAATGTTTTAACATAGAACTTACTGTGAAGATCTTTGCATGTATAAATGGTGGCTTAAAAAGCAATGCATGTTTTCAACAATGGTGATGGTCTTGAATAGGGTTGTACATGATTATTTTAACCTGAGCAGAAGCAGGGATGAAGTTAAATTGTTGATATATAAAATTTCAAAGTTCAGTAAAAAAAAAAATGGTGTCCAAAATATATGTAAGGTTTTTATAAACCATTCTGTGTAGGTCTTCGACAGGCTTATAGGCTAATCGAGATGAAGCTGTTAAGATCCCTAGTCCATCTTCTACATCTTCATTTTCTACAAACTTTCCAGTTGTGTCCCTGAGTATGTTGGTGCATCCATAGTATAAACAAATTCATGTTAAAATTCAAGAAACAAAAATGTGTAGTGCGAGTATTGCAGGACTAAGACTGAAAAGCAGACATCTTCAGGCCACCGCTAGTATTACTCCAAATTTGAGCCATACTAATACTTTCAATGTGTTAAATGAGTAGCTGTTTTAAAGCTATACGTATTAGAACCAAATTGTTTTAAAAATGCATATTTCCTGCACCTTTACCTTAGAGTAACAGTTTGTCTCTGTAGCTACCTGTCCCAAAGTTGCTTTGTGACTCTAAAATGAACTTTTAACTTCAAAATTGACCAATATTTTTTCACTGTCCATTCCATATTTACATATAAAATTTTGTATTTAATGTATTAAATATGTTCTTGCTGGCCTTGTTATAGAATTTTCACACAACTAGGTAGCCCACAAATACTGTCCTGTTAGTAGACACTCCAGATACCCAAATAAAGCCCAATTTGTGAAAATACATACTTGAACTTGTTTAAATTGTGGGCCCTGAATCTATAATGTATGAAAGTTTAACTTTTTCAATAGAATTATGGAAATTAATCAGCTTTTCCATGATATTCAAATTTTTTGAAATGGGTTTGTGTGTGTGTGTGCGTGTGTGTGTGTGAGAGAGAGAGACTTAATGACCCTGAGAAACTTAAAAGGTTGTGACTTAATGACCATGAGAAAATGTGGGTCCCGGGCTAAGACCAGTTGAGAACTCCTGGTATATACCACACTAAGACATACACTCAATAGAGCTGGGCTTTATGGAAGATGGAAGAGTGGTCATGAAAAATAAAGAAGGCTCATTTTGAGTTTGCCAGAAGTCATTGGAGACTCCCCAAATGTATGGGGAAAGGTGGCTCTGCTCAGATGAGACCAAAATGTAACTTTTCGGCCACCAAAGAAAATGCTATGTCTGGCACAAAACCAACACATTTCATCCCAAGAAGACCATCCCCACAGTGAAACATTGTGGAGGCAGCATCATGCAGTGGGGATGTTTTTTTTTTTTTTAACAGCAGGAACTGGAAAACTGGTCCAAGTCGAGAGGAAGATGGACGGTGCTAAATACAGGGACATTCTTGAGCAAAATTTGTTTAGCTCTGTCAGTGATTTGAGAATGGGACAGAGGTTCACCTTCTAACAGGACAATGACCCAACACATACTGCTAAAGCAACACTCGAGTGGTTTAAGGGGAAAAGTGTAAACATATTGGAATGGCCTAGTCCAAGCCCAGACCTTAATCCAACTGAGAATCTCGGGTCAGGCTTTAAGATTGCTGCTCACCAGCAGAAACCATTTAACTCAAAAGATCTGGATTCGTTTTACCTGGAGGACTGGACAAATATCCCAGTGGCAAGATGTTGCAACCTCAAAGAGACTTATTCAAAGTGGCTCGCTGCTGTAATTGCTGCAAAAGGTGGATCTACAAAGTACTGACTTTATGTGGTGAATAGTTATGCACAGTAACATTTTCTGTTCTTTGTCCTGTTTTTTGTTTGCTTCACAATAAAAGGAAAATCAAATGTTCAACATTGTACGCATGTTCTGTAAATGACATTATGCAAAACCTCAAATAACTTATTTTATTTCTAGGTTAAGAGGATATCAAACCATGAAAAATGCCCAAGCAGGAGGAATATTTTTACAAGGCACTATATAGCTATGTGCAATACTGCTGAAATGTGCAATATTTTTTGGGCTAGTAACATGCAAATAAGCACTTGTATAAGTTTTGTATATTCGCTGCTCATTGTAAAAAACTTTTTTCATTATTTCTTCTAAAAACTTTTTTGTTCTATTAAGTAGGGCAGGGACTATGCACTCAAGATGTTCACTTGCCTTCACATCAGTGAAAGGTGATGTGGCAATGAAGTTGATTTAATTTGATTTGATAAGTGGCTGCCCTGTACAAATGCCCAATACATTTATGAAAATATATCATGGTTCCAACAAAGGAGATTTTTGAGATACACAGAGGAAGAGTTGCAGATTTTGTCAGACTGGAAAAGGTTACCAAACCATCTTTCAAAGTTTGGACCACCAATCCACAGTCAGACAGATTGTGTATAGAGGTAAAACAAGCCCATTATTACTCTCCACAGGAGTGGTCACCCAACAAAGATCACGCCAAGAGCATATAATAATCCTTGAGGTCACAGAAGAACCTAAGGTTACTTTTTGAGTCCACCATCATGAGAACTTTGAACAGCAATGGTGTATATGGTAGGGTTGCAAGAAGAAACCTGCTGCTCTTAAAAAGAACATTAATGCCCATGTACATTTTGCTAAAGATCATATGGACAAGCCAGAAGGTTACAGGAACACTGTTTTATGGATGGATGAGACATGTTGGAAAAATGTCAGCACATCTGTCCATGAGCTGAATCTCAAGAGAATTTGGGTAATGCAACAAGACAGTGACCCTAAGCACACACATAGTTCCTCCAAAGAATGTTTAAAGAAGACTAAAATTCATGTTTTTTGAATGGCCAAGTCAAAGTCCTGACATTAATTCAATAAAGGTGTTGTGGAAAGACCTGAAACAAGCAATTAATGGATTCCTACAAGCCAATGTGAAGGAGTGATCAAAAGCTAACAGAAACATTTAGTTGTTGCAGTTGTGCATACTTGGTACCAGAGCACCTTGGGCCAAAAACAACATCTGAGGGTTGAGTGGCAAGAATCTGAATGGAACATGTTCAAGTCCTTAATTATAAATGTGGCTGCCAGAGCTATGGCATTTGGTGCCTCTAAGTTCTTGGTTATTGGTGCCTTGGTTTCAATTACAGGGGAACCTCAGCCTCCCAGAAAATCATGTGTAAGTATTGGAATGAAGATTGCATCCAGTGTTCAAATCAAGGATCTTGATCCGGTCATGCACAACTAATAAGCGCTTTTCTCTCACACAGCTGTGTTAAGGGGTCCTGTGAGTATGTGCCTCCAATTTACGTGTGTCTTGATTATTTGGACAAGGCATATGACTCATCTTGCTGTAATAGATGCTGTATGTGGTTACTGTGCCACTATTGCAGGTGGTATAGTCTTTACATACAGTACAAGTGTAGTAAGAACTGTGTTTGGCTTGGTATCAAGTCCAGGACATTCACAGTAGGTATCGGACTCCATCAAGGGTGAATTTTGTCTCCACTCCTGTTCGTGGTATTCATAGGGCAGAGGAGAGGGGCACAACTCATGATGTTTGCATGTATTGTTAATACCAAAACAATAGTCTTTTTCTTTTTTTGGCATGAGGATGGTGATACATATGTGAAAGGAAACTACAGTGATTTTTACTACTAGGAAGTGCATTAGGGTTCTGTGCCATTTCTTCGCGTTTTCATTGCTGACTGTAATGGCAATGGGATTTCTGAACTGTGAACATCTGTGCCGGCATGCTCGGATTCAATACAGCAGGAAGTCTCTATTGGGGCTAAACACAAAATGTGGTAAACAAACAAAATTGTTAGTAATGGAAGCTTTTCAGAAATTGATTGAGAGAGTTAGTAGGAAAGGCGAAAAGATATGTATACCCACTGCAGTTTGCATATAGGACTAATAGAGGGGTGGATGATGCCATAGCAACATTGCTGAATCTGTTATATGAGCATTTGGAAGGACAAAAAATCATGCCACAATTTTATATGTGAATTTCTCTTCTGCTTTTAATATGATTTAGCCTCATTTGTTGGCAGAAACGTTGGTGGATATATTTTCACTGAACACTGGCCAGGTAGGTTGGATCATTGATTTTTTTGACTAACAGGACTCAGACAGTCTTTTTCAGATGACTCTTTTTCAGATAGTCTTGTTTCTTTTACGGGTTCACCACAAGGGTGTTTTATCTCCTCTTTTATTCATATATATGTACAAATATACAAATGAGTCATATATATATACAAATATACAAATGATTGTTGTAGTCAATACGAGGATAGATATATTTTAAAGTATGCTGATAACTTATAGTCAGTCTGCTCAAAGACAATGAGAGTAGCCATGGTCCAGTTGTGGATGAGTTTGTGCAGTTGTGCATAGACTCATTTCTTAAATTTAATATTAATAAAACCAATGAAATGATGGTTAATTTTAGGTGTGAGAAGGACACTAGTCTTACAGCAATAGATTGTATCGTTGAAAGAAGTAAACACTATTGATATCTTGGCACTATTATTGATAAGTTGTGCTTTGATCACAACACAAACAAGATATACAAGAAATGCCAACAAATTTTTTTTTTTTTTAGAAAATTCAGCAAGTTTAGGGTATGTTCTAAGTTAATGACATTATTTTATAATTCTTTTATTGAGACAGTTTTAACATCCATCCATCCATTATCAACCGCTTTATCCGGGGCCGGGTCGCGGAGGTAGCAGTCTAAGCAGGGAAACCCAAACCTCCCTCTCCCCAGAC
>BRDA01006726.1:7755-29569 GCA_036984385.1 Crenuchus spilurus
TCTCTCCTCCTCTCAGTGTTCTCCACTTGCTTCAACTTCTCTGCCCTCTCTACCCTGCTTATCATCTCAGACACAGTGCCCACCCCCACTTTCCCCCATGATCATTTTCCCTCCTGCTCCTTGCCAGTTTTTTTTTTTTTTTTGGAAAATCTTTAATTAAGTTTCACGGCTCAGGAGATTTCTCACCCACTTACATTCCCAGCTGAAGAGTCATCGCATTCCTCTTTTCCTGCACCACCCCAGATTGGCATATGGCATATGCATCCCAGCTGTCTGGAAAGATTGGCCTCTTCCTCGTGTGCACTTCTTACCCCCCTCCCACTAAAAGCCATTCTTACTACCTCAGCTCCTGGTGGAGACCCTCTTTCACTGCTCCTCAGCTGTTTAAGTGCTGATCGCTTCCCATGGAGGATCTCCGGCGCTGGCACCAAGCCTCTGGCATCTGATAGCATCTCACTCTCCAGAGCTCGCGCAACATTAAACCCATAAAACTTTGTTTCGTCTCAGCCACAGATTCGCAAGCTCCTTCTCATGGCCTCTCTGGAGATGGTGCTGGTGGTGCTGTAATGGGATTACATGGCCCCCAGCTTGCACATTCACTACTGGCTTTACAGGCCTGTGGAGGTGGTGAATTGTGTGGGTTTGGGCCTGTACGTGCTGGTGTTTCAGTGACAATCTCCCACATCTTAAAGGAACACAGTGTTTTTAGTCCAGTTGCAGCAGCAGCAGTATACAATAAATCACAATCCTTTCAAATAATTTCCCAGAAAACCTGAAAACCCATTGGCAAGTTTATAAGAGAAGTATTCCCGGAGGGAAATTGCTATTGCTCAAATTTAGTTCTTTGATGTCTAATGAGATTTACTGGGGATTCTCCTAAAATTTCATAGGAGAAATAGCATGAGCCAGTAAGGAGACCTGGAATATGACTGATACTGATAAACATTATAATGCTTAAAGCATTCGACTGAGAAGACTCGTATACTGAGAAACAGTCGAGTCTTTAGTTAACATGGGAATAATAAACTGAGCAAATCTGAGCACAATGTGAGACTTTAGTGAGAACTCAACTAAAACTCAAGAGGAGACACATGAGATTAGTATAATAACCATTGATTAAAAAAAATGTACAAAATTGTGCTGCATATAAACATTTTTACTTGCTGCTTTTAGTCTCAGAGGGTACATATGTGGTGAAACTTAAGAAAAGGAGCCAAAATGGACAAATAAAAACACCAATTACACAGAAAACAACAATTCATTTACATTTCTTGGATCCTAATGCCACCAATGAGAGAAATAAAGTGTTGGAACAGGTGTACAGTTATGGCCTGCCGTTAAACCTGCTTGCAGTTTACGACCCATCTTTAACACTATTGCAGGCCAGAACAGGAGTTTCCGAAGGCCCGTTACTGTGGGAAAGGGGCTGGCCTTCTCACTTGTCACATTTGGATCAATTAGGTCCGCATCAGAAGATTACACGAGCAGTGCCACGTCCACTACGGCGGGCAGGAGCACGTCGAGTGATTTGATTTTACACAGACATGTTGTTGATGCACTGCATATTTCTGACATTAACTGATTTAAACTGTGGATATAACTTAACACGTCACATCTTTGATTCAAAGGTCACATAAAATGGAAAAGATTGTTTCTCTTTATGGGGTCATATCTGTAAATCTCTAAGTGATGGAATAGTAAATGGTAATGTTGACATTAGCCTACAGAGACCTGCAGAAACCAAAAATGTAAAGAAAGAGGTTTTACCACAGTTTACTTGTATTCTCTGCTGTTTCCTGATTACATTACATTACATTACATTACATTACATTACATTACATTGCATTACATTTAGCGGACGCTTTTATCCAAAGCGACTTACAATAGTATAAAAGTACAAATGTGAAAAATACTAAAGTTAAATAATTAACATTTGGATATTGAATGTTGAGTGCATATCAGTACTCATGGGGAGTATTTGGGATCACTAGAGCAGGTGCTCTTTGAAGAGCTCGGATTTTAGGAGTTTCTTGAACCCAGTGAGGGACACCTCTGCTCTAGTGGTGGTAGCCAGCTTGTTCCACCATCTGGGAACTACTGAGGAGAACAGTCTGGATTGCTTTGTGTGAATGTTAGGCAAAGCAAGGCGACGTTCAGTGGAGGAGCGCAGCGACCGGGCAGGGACATAAGCTTTTAGGAGCGAGTGCAGATAAGAGGGAGCCTGCTCTGTCATCACCTTATAGGCGATTGTGCAGGCTTTGTGTTTGATCCGGGCAGCAATCGGAAGCCAGTGTAGCTCAATGAGCAGTGGGGTGACATGTACCTGTTTTGGATGGTTAAAAACCAGACGTGCTGCTGCATTCTGGACCATCTGTAGTGGTTTAATAGTTGAAAACCTGATTTTAATATTATTTCTTGTAGTTTTTGTACAGTACATTATATGTCCATTACACTATATGTCCAAATGTTTGTGGACAGGCCTTATAATGAATGCATTCAACTACTTTAGGTTGCACTCATTGCTGTACAAATACACACAGCTTGTCTAGTCCCTTTAGAGAAGTACTGCTAATAGAATAAGACTCTCAGGGGCAGATAAACGTGGACCTATAGCCATGACTAGTGCCAGGTGTGGGCTAGAGGAGTATACAGCCCTCAGCATTGAGCTGTAGAGCAGTGGAACTGTGTTCTCTGAACTGATGATGCTCCACACTTTTTTGGAATGAGTTGTGGATCATCCACGATCCTGACCTCAGAAACACTTTTGTGGCTGAATGCAACCAAATCCTGACAGCAATGCTCAAAATCACAGAAATCATGAACGAGTCATTGTGAGAAACACTATCCATACGGTCAGAAGTCAGAACTGACTTGACAGCACTTAACAATATTCTCATGCTAGGTTTTGTTCTCATTAACATCTCAATGTGACAACTGTGCTTACATGGTTGTTTAGTCTTTCACAAGTGCAAGCACTCTGGCTAAATGAGAAAGGGTAATCAGGCCAGCTCAAACAATTCCTCGCAACTTGTTCAGCTTGCATTATTAACAGCAACAACAGGCATTGCAGAACCCTGGAGGAAAAAAACGAGCAGCACAAATTCCATCACGATGCTCTTTCAACTTCACATTTAACTTCAGTTCTTGTTATATGACTCTTTTCGTAAGTCTTACTCAATTAAAGACCCATTGCTCCATTAACATTCCAGGCTGAGGTCATGTAAGAACTCAGCAGGAGCCAATTATACTTGTTCGTGTTGCTTTTGGGTAAAGCATCTCACATGGATGCTCATATCATTTGTGGACTCGGTTCTAGGCATTGGGCTGGGACTGGTTACACTGCTATGCTGTTGACCCAAATACCATCTGCTGATGCCTGTTAGCCCCTGGGCTTGCTGTGAGAAAGAAAAAAGAGGTCAAAGGGAGGTGAGTGTAGTGGAAATGGACTGATGATTCAAAAAACCTTTAGAAGCTACCTCACCCTCATCACTATAGTCACACCTGCACCTGCGTCCACACTATATATATATATATATATACACCCATAATAATATGTAAGTGGTTGTTACTGTACAAAGTATATATAGAGAGATCATATACTGTATATATATCAGGTTTATTTTTCTTTTTATCTATTACTGAGTGCCATATTATCCCTTTGATGCTGAAAACACTGAATTTTCCCTACTGTGGGAATAATAAAGGATTATCTTATCTTTAATTGAGAATTGCTCTGCATGTTTTAATCAGGCAGCTCCTCAAATTGCGAATTGTTTGCAAATCAGATCTCATAGATGAGAAATCTGAACAGGGAAGATGGATAATCCATTGAAATAGGGTGCTCTACAGCAGAGGTCTCCAACCCCCAGACCATGGACATGAACATCTGCTGCCGGGCTGCAAGGAAAGAAGACTTAGATGCCCCACAAGGCTAAGGCCCTATACACATGTATACTGATAGTATTGAAAGCTTAAATTTTCCTCTGCATTTTGAGCTCCTGTCCGCACAAATTACATTTGTTTCAGTTACTATTTCTTGAAAATATCATTTGAACATTCAAGCATCAGTCTCTGTACATATAGATGAGCTCTATATCAGTATTTTTCAGACTGTGGTTGGCACTGCAAAAAACCCACCAGCTAAAAGTCACCATATTGAAAGAATCTGTATATCTGTATAAGGTCAATTTGGCATTGGTATGTCTGTGACATGCTGCAATTACACCGCCAAAACACTAGGTGGCAATAGGGATTTTATGCCACTAGGTTGACTTCCTCGGAGTACTACAAACATTGGCGACTGCAACTGAACAGATTCTGTCTGGAGCTAATAGCTGTTGAACATCAGCTGCTTTTGCTAAAATACTTGTAATCAGCTTGTAATGATGATTTTAAAAATGGCAGCCAAGGCGGAAATGGAGTCGTGATATCAGAGGCAGGGATACGATGTGACAGACCAATCACAGCCTAAGTCAATGCGATGCATAGCTACATTTCTGAGGAGGTGTGCATCAGGCTATGGTGTAGGGTTGCTGGCTATGCATAGGCTATGGTGTAGGCTCATATAAATTGACCATTAGTATGGTCAAATCCTCCCACATTTCCAACTCTTTACACCTTTCTATTCAGCTGTTCCCTCTCTCAAACCCCCCCATCCCCCTTAATTCCTCCCTTACAACTAACTGTATTTAAACCACAAAGAAAATGTGTTCTTTGGACTGGATTGGTGACAGACTCAAGCTAACCCTGTCATCTTTGAGTAAACTCTGAAATCTGAAGATCCAGTCTCCTGACTCTAACAGATTTCTAACAGTATGTAGCCCATGCTTATTAAATGGTCTAGAATAGTACCATTACCAACATAATTGACATACAGTAGCTAGCTGGTAGACTAGCAAGCTAGTTCATATTTGTACAAGTCTGAGTGAAATGCTCCAGCTATTCATTTCCGCTACATAGGAAATTCCTTTATTGATGTGCAGAGAAGCCCTCGCCAGTCTGAGTGCTTCTGAGCAAGACAGCCTAACTGACCTATCACGCAACAGTGCTTTGAAATATTTTTTTAAAGTCATCAAATAATTTTTTGGATTCATGTTATATCAAGAGTATCCTGATCTTTTGGACCATTTCTGATGCTGTGACTACATATTGCTGTGAAACTAGATTTTCAGCCACAAGAAAAGGCTTAATGTTGAGTCATATTTCCATTTCCAACTTTCCCCTTTTCAGCCTGACAAACAGAACTTGGTATCTGATAACCTCTATCAGCCGTCTCAGTAGATTCTTATTTTATTGCTTGATTATACTAGTAAGTGGAATTTGATTATTATTGTGGCATATTTCTTTAGATTGTGACTTGTGGTGGGTTAAGTGCAGTGATGGTATAGTTACTTTGAAAAAGTAATCCGATTACTGATTACTCCTTTAAAAAATAACTTAGTTACTTTACTGATTACTTGACTTTAAAAGTAACTAAGTTAGATTACAAGTTACGTTATTAGTTACTTTCAGAGGCTGCAGACATCACTCCCCCCCGCCACCTCTACATAAAAAATGACAACCAGTTTTGCCAATACTCATTTTATTTACTCAGCTTAACTGAGGCCACACAGCGTTATTGATGTCACTTCCCAGAATCCCCCGTGGGTTTTGCATAATTAGGGACTGTTGTGGATTGTTAAGGATAATTCTGTTATGTGAGTGTTTTGTGTTAGTTTAGTGTCATTGTTGTATAGTTATCTTCTCATGTTCTCTTACATCACTTACTGACCCCTGTTTGCAGACTTACCATTAATGAGACGTACAGTAATGTTGGGGACATCCGTAGTTCAGTTTCGAGCTGTTGTGATGTGCTGCTTTTGTGCTAAGTCTTGTTTGTACAGCAATAAAGAGACCGTTTTATGAGATGCTGAATCTGTATTGGATTTTCTCTCTGCTACACTGCGATATATATATATATATATATATATATATATATAGTAAAAATGGAAATGATAAAAAATAGTAATGCGCTGTGATTTAGGTGAGTAACTTTAATCAGATTACTCGATTGGAAATAATAACGCGTTAGATTACTCGTTACTGGAAAAAATGGTAAAATTAGAGTAACGCATTACTGTCATCACTGGTTAAGTGGACCACAGCTTGCAAAAGTTTGGGAACCCTGGTCTATATCTCTATCAGGAGTGTTGAACTTCAGTCCTGGAGGGCCAGATTCCTGCACAGTTTGGTGATCTTCCTGATCAAACACACCTGATTCAGCTCAGCAGGTAATTAGCAGGTTTAATTGTAGTGTCAGAGTAGAGAAATCACCAAACTGTGCTGGACACCAGCCCTCCAGGACCCAGCAAATATTTGGCATGCTAAATATCTGATCCAGTCAGCGACTGTGAGTCAAGAGCAGTAACTACTTACAACCAATGGGATCACATAGAGAGAGAACCATGAGACAGTTCATACAATCTCTCTGTTCTTGTTATGACTGATTCTAACTGACTCAAACTCTTCCTGTCTATAGCTTAAGTGCCCCTGAGGCCCAAATGAACAGCATTATAACTGCAGTTAATAGTTAACTGTTTTTAAAATGACTGATACTGTATGTGACCAGTGTCCATAAAGCATCATGTTATGTTCATTCACATCTGGTTTTATATTGTAGAGTCGTGGTGATAACATTACACTTTCATGGTCCTTTGCAACACTTCATGTAATGTCTCTAAAGCTTATGAGCTTTCATTAGATGTTATGTGCATTTAGAAAGTGATTTGAATTAAGAAACCAGTGAAGAACATAGTGAAGCAAGCTTAGCTAAACTAAGCCTATCACTGTGAGGTTAAATAACACATTCTGTGACTGAACATAACATGTTATGAAGCTTTATGACTCAACAATAATGTTAACAGTTGAATTTTAAGACGTTTGTGTTATGAAGCCTTGTCTCTGGGGTTATGTAATTGTGAACAGTTACCCACTGCTACACAGGCTTATATTAGTTGTTGTAAAGCATTATGAATGTTTTATTATTCATTATGAATTCACTTATAATGCATCATGAATACTGAATTTTTGAAAATGCTTTGCGTTTTTTGTTTACTTTTTCTCCCCAATGTGATTTTCGGTAGCCAGTTGACTCTCACTATCACTTGTAATATCTCTGCCTCTAGGAGGATACAGATTCACACAGTGCATGTGAAGGCAAGCTCCGCCTCTTTTAAAACTGCTGTTGATACATTGCTGCCCGGCAGCCAAAGCGCTTGGAGGAAATCCCCAGTTCTGATGGATCGCCTGGCAGATGCCTGAGCCAGCCAACATTCCTCCAATCCCCCCGAATGCCCCCCACAAATGACACATATCTAAAAAGTTGTTAAAAAGGCCCCGTTAAACAAATGAGACAAAAATATGATATATTTGCTCATTTATTTATTCAGGGAAATGATATTACATTAGCTGCCATATTTAATGAGTCCACAAACTTTCTAACACTGTAGTCAAATGTGCCACAGTAGTACACATTACAAGCTGGCAGTATTTTTGATTACGCCCTTCAAACGTGTATGAAAGTCAGCCATTTAAAAGTGCAGTTTGAATCGACTGCTGCAGCATTTCTTGCAGCTGTTTATCTTTGAAAACTCGTTTCCTTTTCCTATCAATTCCAGCTCTAAATTTGTTTATAAATTGACCCCAAGTCTGTTGATGTGCCCTTAAGGATTTCGGTCTCCTTTCTGAGTCACTTATCGCGATTGAATTAGCTTGTGTAATTGATTTAACTACAGCTCTGAGTCTGAGAGAGGAAAAATAAAGACACTTATTGTGAAGTTAGCATGCCTTTAAACAATACCATAATCCTCCGTAAAATCGCTGCAAATGGAAAGAGATACGAGAGATAGGGCTTTAAGTGGGCACTTGACGTACTCCTCAGGCAGACTTTTTCAGTTTCACTCCCAGTCACTCTTTCATAAGGAACCATCTGGGCCCTCAAGACCAAACGCTTCTCAGGTTCTGAGGGAAGACGCTGCCGAAAGCCTCCAGATCTTTGCCTTCCTTTGATTGCCTGCAGCCGGGGGATTTTGGGGCGATGCGCTACCCAACTACATTCACTCTTATCTCGGCTATTTCTCTTTACCCCAACACCCATCCCCCACCTTAAGAAAAAGCCTGCGAGATAAGATTGACTGATTATGTTAATCAACATTCTTGCTTATAATATAGCTCTACACCCCACGAGAGAGAATAAGAAGATTTCCTGCTTGATCCTTTGATGATTATCCTGGTGTCAGAGCTCATTTTTGCCCCAAGTTGTACATGTCTGGGCATCCTTTGGACCCCTAGGAGTATGGCACTTCTGTTATCCTATTCCTTAACCTCAGACTTAGTGGGAGTGTACAATCTGTAACACAAATTGAAGAATCGATTGAAATAAGCTTGGGATCTTCAAAAGACTGAGGCTTTTTCCACATTTGTGGAACAAAAATGAACATAGTTTTAAAGCTGCATTTAGGAGGTTTGAGAAGAAAGTGGAAAATTTGAACAAGTGCAACTTCCAAGTACCTCCCTCTCCAATGCACTCCAGCCCTGCCTCCAAAGCTCCGCCCAGAAGACATTGAGCTTTACAAGTGAGAGTGTGTGTAGGCAGAAACAGGAGCAGTGATTGATACTTTAACAGAAACTCATCTTGACTTTGATTGGCTGTCGTAGTGGATTCTAGAAAATGGTTTTAGGAGCACTTGTGCCAGAGGATCCTGATTTTATCTGTCTTATGCACTACTGTCAGGACATAGAGACAGTTTTAGCACATATGAAAAACTAATTTTATATGGGTTACTTGCACCTTTATCTGAAAATAATTAAAGAGAGTACAGGTACAAAAACTTCCAAATACATTACAAATGAAAAGAAGTGCTTAACCTTCAAAAATGTTATTTTGCATACTAAGCACAAATAACCAAATAGTTCATATAAATGAGATCAAAATTTTAGGTTGTGATTTTATTTTTACTAGACAGTTTTATTGATTAGATTTCATCTAGAAGGCCAATAAAAGTAAGCTGCAAATGCCAAAAATCATCATTTTAAACATGAGTCCAGAAATGTGCATTTGTTGATTTGGGAAATTTAACTTTGTCACTGTATGAATCCAGTCATTTTGCTTTAAATGAAAGATCAATTGAACTCCTTGATGAAAGTGCTGCTTACCAGCTTCATGCACAACCAATACAATTGACTGGATAACTGCCAACCTGGCTACATACAAGCCACAGGCTTGAGAGTACATACTGAGCCATTTTTTCCAAATCTGCACATTCGTTTGTGAAGGTACACTGAGTATAATCCATAAGTTTATTGTTTGGGAAGTGTAATAAAAACGACAACAAAATCACACACTGTGCCATGTTAGGTGAATAAAATTCAAAATTAAACATTCCCAAAAAATGTTTATTATCTTTGATGTTGCGTTTTGGCCCAGTTCGTTTAACAGACGGAAGTTGTTATCCTTGAGGCTAGCAGCAGGTACAAGAAAAACCTTGCAGGTGGTTGGTTGTCGTGCAGGCAGAATATCAAAAGGTTTGGTCCAGGACCAAAGGATTAGCCACGCAGACTTGGCGACGACCACCACACATGCATCTGCATGTGCAACTTTTTTCCTTTTTTTCCCACTAACTTTGCTGTCCGTGCATGTTATTGCCTCCATTCCCAATGCGACAGTTATCAAGCCAAGGCGACGTATGACCCTGGCTTTTCCATTTTCGACCATCTCGCGCTCTGGCTGCCGCTGACCTGCAGCATTAATTCAAAACCCCACCAAGAGTCAGCGGGAGCCTGTGCTTTGTCACCTGTTGGAATCGTGTTTTGATGTCTTGGGGAAGGAGGGGTCAGATTGGGCTACAGATCCGACCAAATTTGCTTCGCCTGTTGGAAAAAAAGCTCTCAACTTCTCCTGGCCCCTCCCGCGGTGGGGGGAAAGTAATGAAGCCTCCGATAAGGCGAGGACACTCTCTCCTTTTCTTCTTCTCTCCTCCTATTATCGCCTCGCGAGCCCTCACGGGGCTCCCCGCTGAACAAACTTGTCATGAATCATTTGGGCTGGTGCTGCTTTTCCAGCAGCCATCTTTTTTTTCTCCCTCCTTTCTCATTCCACCCTAGAGAGGGCAGAGGGAAGGGGGAGGGAGAGCTTTGGTTAACTGCCCATTTTTATTTTATTTTATTTTATTTTTTGCCGATTTTGATCAATTAGCAGCATGCGTCCTCACTCTAAATTATGCATCTGCTTTGCACTTGGTAGGCACAGTAGCCCCTGCCTAGGGGGGATGGGAGATGTTTTGAAGGTTTTTAAATGGAGATAGAGACAGCTTAGAAATGGCCAGTGGCTATGCTTAAATTGGTCATGGTTGGTGAAGCCAGACAGACGCAACTAAATAATTTAGATGATGGGGGGAAAAAAAGTCACATGATGGTTTATGTTCTTTAATGTTCATCCTGAAGAAACCCTATTAGGTGGAAACGGATTGGCAATCGGCTTAGCTGTATGTCGTTCGTTCATCTTTTCTTTTGAAAATCAACTTGGCTATTACGTAAGTAACTGAATGTGAAGTCACGCCAAGCTGCAGCTTTGCAGATTTTCGCACTTGCACTCAATCCATTTACCTACAAGACTTGAGCGGTACAGCCTGGCTGTGGGGTCTTCTCGGTGGTAGTGGATGGTGGATGTGTGATATATGCCAAATAACCACTAGGACCTCCATTTACTCACTTAAAAATGCTAAATGTATGAAGAACATATCACTCATTTGATCATTAGTGTAGAATCTTGGCACAAGAAAGATCAGTTTTCAACATCCATGGGAATAAAAGTCCGGCAGACATTCTACAGATCCAAGTCACAGAAACACAGCAGCGTTGTACATCGCTCTGGATAAGAGCATCTACCAAATGTTGTAAGTTCCAGGCTTATCAATACACCTCAAAAAATGATATTTTACGAAGTAAAACCTGGTCTAAGTATCTAATATTCCTCATTTTGAAAAGGGTGTAAGCTTATTATATGACAACCTAGACATTCTTACTTGTCTTAAGTTAATCTAGTCACATTATCTAAGCTACTTCAGACTGCACCACACCACTGGTTCTTCTCACTGTTGAGAATATTTGAAAGCATTCAAGTGAAGCCTTTGGCTCTTTAACAATCCTTCCTCAGCAGGATATAAAGCCTGCCACTCTGCCCTCTCATGGTCCGCTCTCAGCTGGAAGGAGACAGCCTTTGGTTCACCAATAATTGAGTGGCCATCTATCCGTTCCTCAGTAGATGAAGGGGGATCTAAGAGGCTTAAGACCACCACGCTGCAGCCCCCGTCCTGAGGCTCCATCAGAGAACGTGAGCAGGTGGAGAGCTTCAGCAGATGGTGGCTCTCTTTGTGATTCCACAGACAAGACGCCACACACATTGAGAGCGACAGTCATGGCCTTGATCATTCCAACCAATCACAGCTGCTGACACCGGCTTCTTTTCAAACCAGACTCTGTCTTTTATATCAGCCTGAAGATGCCGAAATAAAACCCTTGTCAGGCTGACTTCAAGGAGCGAGGCACTTGGTTTTCACACTTCATGCCGCTTAAAATTCTCTTTCCAGGTCACACTGCACCTTCCAGGGCTAATTAAGTCTGCCAGCAAAATGTAGTGTTTTGTTAACTCTTGGTGCACATCACATTAGACTCAAATGGGGAATACTGCATGAAAGAATGCCTGATCACTGATTTTAAGGCTCATAAAGAAATGACATGAAGGCATAACATTAATACAGTTCTTATAATAGTTCATCTTCACAAATTAGAAATCTGTAAAAAGTTCATTTCTGTTTAGAATTGAAATCAAAAGTCTCATTACATGTAAAGTGACATATTTCAAGCCTTTTTTGTTTCATGTTGAAACTGATTGAATAGTGCTCAAAATTAAATATTCTAATAATTTGAGGATCTGGATTTCTGAATTTTGTGAGCTATAAGACATACTGATCTATATATATATAGTACTGGGTATAAGTCCAGGCACATAGACATGCTAATTAAAGTCATTTATCTTGGCAACATTACATGTCAAAACACCAGATATGATTATAATAAATGCAGATAAACATAAAAATATTAAAAATAATTTCTTGTTTTACCAAAAGTAGTACGTAACAATTGATTGGATGAAAACTACACATAACTGGACCAATATGAGGAGATGTTTGTTAGATTAGATTAAACTTTTTGGCACACAACAGAATTTGACCTCTGCATTTAATCCATCCATGCAGTGAAACACACACACTAAACTGTGAAGTGGTGGGCAGCCCTATCCATGGCATCCAGAGAGCAGTTGGGGGTTAGGTGCCTTGCTCAAGGGTACTTCAGTCATGACCTGCCTGGGGATCAATGCAGTGACCTTCCGGTCACAAGACCAGATCCCAAACCACCTGGCCACGTCTGCACCCATGGCTGTTTAATGGTTAAACTCATACATTAGCATACAGAAATTAACAATTATAAGTTACTGCCTATACATCTAATGCTTAGCTTTTTTTAATACACTACCACTTAAAAGTTTGAGGTCACCCCTTAAATTGTGTGAAATATGTGGTAAAGGTCTGAAGGAGAGTAAACAGCTGTAGTATATAATCTCACTGTCAACAACTTGTGGGAGACACC
Source organism: Crenuchus spilurus (assembly GCA_036984385.1). Classification (NCBI taxonomy): domain Eukaryota; kingdom Metazoa; phylum Chordata; class Actinopteri; order Characiformes; family Crenuchidae; genus Crenuchus; species Crenuchus spilurus. The sequence continues at coordinate 20,440 of BRDA01006726.1, forward strand.
GAAGCTAAAAGTGATGACACTGTCCTAACACACACTTCTACCACCGAACATTGAATATCTGGAGCAGAACAATTTGTGGATTTCGGAAGAAAGAATTTTCTGTAATAAGAGATTTTATATATTCAAACTTTTATATATATATATATATATTTATATCTAACTTTATATAAACTTATATAACATCACTTTTCCCTAAACATTATACTTCACAAAAATCCTTTTCAGTGTTCTTTTATTTAAATTTTCTCCATTTTTGAAGCTTATTTTACTGTTAAAAGAAAACTGCAGAAACCATCACAGAAAATGTCAGTGATCAGAATGTTCAAAGCTTGAGCCGTCAGCAATTACTATGACTTGCAGATAGTAAATGAAACCTTGTAATGAGATAACAGTTGGCAAAACTCAAACAGCACTTTTCCAGTCATGTTGGATAATTATTTCCAGATTCACCCTTCTGCATAATAAATCCTTTTAGTAGCCAAATTAACGCCTGTGAGGGTTGAGAAGGAGTCAGGATGGAGAGGTGGGATCCAAACAAAAGACTTTATTAGAAAAACTAAACTAAACAAAGAAAACACTAGTGGATACCAAACCAAAACAAAGATGAGGCTGTGGCTATAATAGCGTGAGTGACCCACATACACGAATATAACCCTGACATTCCCTAACATACAACATAAATAAACCTTTACAAACATTCAAAACAACTGATGCAGACTCTAGTCATGAGGAAGCTTAAATAACAAACGTAATCAAAGGGGAATGACCAAGCAGGGCTGTAGGATGAGACGAGACAGGTGCTGAACATTAACCAGGTAGGATGATAGATGTAAACAAGCACATGGCGACAAGACACGTGGAAAGACACTGCACATGGGGAATGAAACCACAAGCATGAGGACCACGTGCTACCTAACTTCTTTCTAAACAACATCTTTTTATTGCTTTTACTGCTTCATTTTTTTACATACAGTATTACAGATTATCAGCTTATTTTCTCAGTTCACTGCTTGGTCAGCTCAGATTTACCGAGTCATTGCCTAAATTAAATAAATATTATATATGTTTAATATAAGCTTGAAAAGTTCCAAGACACAAATAACCACATGATGGAATAGAGCGTTGAGGACGTCAGTTTTTTAGATGCAGAAATACTGTGACATCGATAGTGATTCTCCAGAATATCCTGTCTTCTCATAGTTGTCATGCTTCTTAGTAGCTTCTTCATGATTCCTTGGATTCTTTCCATCCATCTTGTTGCTGGTTGCCCTCTTCCCCTTTTACCTTTAACTGCTTTTCTAATGATCTGGTTTTTCTCATGATGTGTCCAAAATAAGACATCTTCAGTCCAGTTTCAAGTGAGGGGGAAGATATGATTCAATTATTTTATTTGCTGTCCAAGTTTCTCTCAAAAGCCTACAATTGTGTGTAATATGTATTTTTGCGAAAGTGAAAGTAAAATTTGTGTGCTGGTCTACTAAGACCACAAAAATAACAGCTGATGTTTTCAGATTATGAAGAAACTGGTCGTCATTTATTGATGGAGAAGTAGAATAACAGGCATTTCTTCAACATTTTACAACAAAAATAACAGTAACAAAGTTGAGTGATTTGGTATTGGGGGCAGCTGTGGGCTCAAGGTTAGGGAACCAGCCTTGTGCCCAGGTCACTGGTTCTGTCAACTTAACTGACAGGACAATACTGAAGTGCCCATCAGCAATGTATCTAACCCTTAACTGCTCTCCGGGTACCATGGACAGAGCTTCTCACCACGCTCTGCAAATGTGTTCACTGTTTCCCGGTTGTTCGCTATTATGTGTATATGAATGTTTCACTGTGAATGATCACTGACTTCGGAGGTCAAATTCCTCTGTATGTACATGCATATTGGCCATTAAGGATGTAATTTCAATTTCATATTCTTGAACGTATTTAAGTCATTTTAATGAGCACTAAGTTTCCATGTCAGGGTCATCAGTAACAAAACGTCACGGTGGTTGCTAGAAAATTCACTTTTTGCAGTAATCAGCAGATTTTGCATGTAAATTATAAAGCTCAAGTAGACATTTTGTGCACTTATGTTGATGAATAATAGTTACAAGCCTAACCAGAAGAACCCAGAACATGCTGTCTCATGCACAGATATTGATTTGTTGCCCAGATATTAAAACAAATGTAAAAACAAAAGGATTTGTCTTGTGGTGTACATTTCCTTGATAATTATGGCCTCCAAAGTCAGGATTTCCAAAGAAGACTTGAAGGCAGTGGAAGATACATGGCACAACTGTTTCAAACATGAATCTCAGCCTATGGCTTCTTCCTTTACTAGAAGTGGTGGGTTTACTGCATGAGCCAGCTACAGGCCTGCAGTTAATTTTTAATTGGGTACTACACAGTGACGATTATTCCTGGTAGTCAGGCCATTTGCATATAAACTCATTAGGCTAGCCAGCAATTATTTAACTGTTATCTGGCAATAAGGTGGGATAGTGAGAGAGATAAATAGATAGATAGATGGAGAGAGAGAAAGAGAGAGAAAGACCTGAAATAGCTAAAGAAATGCCAATCTGGTTAAAAATATTCTATCCTGTGGGAAGACATTGCTCAGGCCTAAGGTCTGGTACTGGGCAGATGGTGTTTTATGAATATTTACTTGCTTCTTTTATTTATTTATTCCTTCATTTATTTGCCTCACTTGTTTTACTGCTATTACTAGCCATGTCTCATTCACATATTGCTTCCAGTGTTGGAGAGGAGCAGAGGAAGTTCTCTGTTGCTAAGACATTTTGGCTCTCTGGCTGGGCCACCAGTTTGACATCGTGGACTTGGATTATTGATCTGAAGGGGCATTAATAGTTAATGACTGGAGACAGATGGCCCTTTTCTCTTCATGTCGAGAGTGTCTCAGGCTTGATAACAGTTGGATGAGTCTGTAAAGTTTTGTGTGGGTGAGCAGACACAATGTCTGAAAACAATGCAGATATGCGAGATGCAGTACTCAAATACATCTGTCTCTTTGTGTGTTTTGTCGATGGGATGATGATGAATGGATGAACAGGCAAACTAGAGCAAAAAATATTTGTCCTGACAGTATCTGACTATTCAAGCTGGGATTTGATTGAGTTCTAACACCATTTTCCAAAAATTTGTCAGCTACATTTGGGTTTGAACTAAATTTTGTCAGCTTACAGTCAGCTTGGCATGAAGAACAAAGACTTGGCACAGATTTTTTCTTGCTGCAGTCATGTAGATAACATTTTGTCAAGCTGGGATACGAAAATGTGTGTGGATACAATTTAGCCAAGCTACAGTTGAGATTAGTGGATTCAGTATGAATTTTGTCAGAATGTGTTTGGGTTCAGTGTGAATTCTGTCAGGCTGTGTTTGGGTTCAGTGTGAATTTTGTAATTATGTGGTTGGGTTCAGTGTGAATTTAGTCAGAATGTGGTTGGGTTCAGTGTGAATTTTGTAATTATGTGGTTGGGTTCAGTGTGAATTTTGTCAGAATGTGGTTGGGTTCAGTATGAATTTTATCAGGCTGTGTTTGAGTTCAGTGTGAATTTTATCAGAATGTGGTTGGGTTCAGTGTGAATTCTGTCAGGCTGTGGATGGGTTCAGTGTGAATTTTGTCAGGCTGTGGTTGGGTTCAGTGTGAATTTTGTCAGAATGTGGTTGGGTTCAGTGTGAATTTTGTCAGAATGTGGTTGGGTTCAGTGTGAATTTTATCAGGCTGTGTTTGGGTTCAGTGTGAATTTTGTCAGGCTGTGGTTGGGTTCAGTGTGAATTTTATCAGAATGTGGTTGGGTTCAGTGTGAATTTTGTCAGGCTGTGGTTTTGTTGTGCCATGGACCTGGTCAGATGTTTGGACAGAATTGTGTCTTTTATATTCAGACCTGATTAAACAGAGACAAATGGACTCTGCAGGCAAATTGACAGACATAAATCTGTTACACCCCACACCAGCTGGACTGTGGAAACTTGTCAGCAAAAAGTCATCTCTGAAATGTTGTTGGACCTAGAGGATGGTAAAATAAATCTACCACATTCTTCTGCAAATGTTCGGCAAGAACATGGTCTGGAACGAACATTTGCAACATGCAGCATAAGTTGTTGCATCTTTTATGACAAAGTTATCACATTCAGACCACTCCAATAGAAGCATTAACAAGCTTTGGCTCACAGAGCCACTGCAGGCACAGAGGCCTATAGAATCTACAGTGTACACATTCCTTCCAAAGAGCTGTTCATTATAGAAGCTTTTCATGGCTGATGATTAAGGCCCATTATTTCCTAGCCCTCCCCAACTCTGTTCTCTAAACTAAGAGGCTCCTAATAAGGTAGCCTGAATGACTACAATGGGAGGCTTTTAAAACATTTGGGGGCCAGGCACCACCCATTGTGAATTATTTAGAGAGAGGCAGATATTCCATTGGGGTGCCCCCCTTCTGAAAAGGTCACGAACTGTCATTCCATTGTGTCTTTGCAGGACCTTCTTTCTTTCACAAGTCAGACTTCATTTCCTGTTGCTTTTCAGGGTCACTGATTTCTTTCTGCTCGTGGATCATTGGGTCTATTAAACCACAGGCCAGAGAAACTGATTAGGTAGACCTTAATTACTTCAGCAATGCCCTATTCTCGCACCAACTGTTTTCAGGACTTTTCCTCTTACTCTCGGGCTCTCTTAGATCTGTTTCCCCAAAACTGTCAACTGAAGACTACTGGACAACTGCTTTCAAAGAACTGCCAAAGTTGCAAATAATGAAAAGTTTGAAAAGATATGCTCACTTTTGACACTTTTCATGCCTGTTGTGTTCATTCTGCTTTGTTAGGAGTCAAGTGCTTTGTTAGAGTCAGCCTTTCTGTCTCTTTCCTTCATTTCCCCCTCTCTTTTTGCTCAGCCCCATATGACAGCAGACTCGCAAAAGTGCTGCTGAACAGCCTAGGGTGGGAATTTTTTATTTTTTATTTTGCAGCGTGAACCTAGAGGGCTGCTGCTATATTTCAGAGCTGTGCTGATGCTGGGTCTTGTTTTTAGTCACTTCTATTTTCTATGTAAAATGTATAATCATCCTTAACAATTTTCAGTCATCATGAAAGTCATCAAGTTTGTTGTCTGTTTCTAAGAAGGTGCATCTTGTGTGGTTAGAATTGATCACACTGTGGTCTATATGGAGCTCAGGTCCTGTGAAGGACTTGAATAGAACATTTCCCCACACCTAGATGTTTAACAGTAGACAGGACTTTATTGATCTGGAAGGAATTTGTGGAATAGCAGTGATGTACAAATCCAGACACCTGAAAAGACTGTAGCCTCAATGCAAGACTGCTCAGCCATGTTATCTCAAAAACGAGATGCACCATTCCTAACACCAGGTCGATGCATGGAGCAGACGGAGCAAGTTCCCATCTCCCTGTTCTAAAAATCAATTTAATATCCTCATATAGAGGGCGTATCAGATATTAAACTGATAAGAACAGATACTACACCTGATCTTAGTCAAAAGGCAGAGAAGGGAACATACATATATCCTAAGATGTGGTCCATATGCCAATACATGTCCGAATTTCCTTAGCTTAGAATTCAGCTGCTGATAGAAAAAATATTTAAAAAATATTTAAATAGTCATCTAAACACCTCGTCCTAATTTACTAAAGCAATATTTAAGCCTATACAAAGGTTTGAATGGGATGGGAGGTGGACTAATTGTCTTTTGATATAAACAGCTAGGCCAGGAGAGATTTTACAGAGTTTGGCAATAATATGGTTGTTCGATTAAATAAATAAGTCCATGCTTATTTACAAAAATCATGTCTCCATCAGTTTTTAGTGAGATATAGAAAGCTGTAAAAAGGTATAATTTGAAACACAAAATAATACCAATTCATATTTGCCAGCAAAGTGTGTCTTTACATAAAATTGTAGAAGGAAGTTAAACATTTATTGATTGCAAAGTCTGATTACTGTATGATACATGCTGACCCTGAGTTTTCCGTTATCTGACTTCCTAAGTGAACCGTTTACATTTACGGCATTTAACAGACACTCTTATCCAGAGTGATGGACAACAGTGCTTTATTTCCATTAAGAGAATTATCTCAGCTAGTACAGACAGGTTAGAGTCCAAACTACTCTTCAATTCAGACACTGTTAGATAGGGTGACCAGACTTCCTCTTTTACCCAGACATGTCCTCTTTTTGAGACTTAAAATACATGTCCAGGCGGATTTTCAAAAATGTCCGGGATCTTGTTTTACTCGAGAAGCGTTTTGTTCACTACTTGTCTCGCCCTCCCACTATTCCATTTGGTTCGCTTGAGTGAAATGTTACACTATATTAAATGTTCTTGGGCAAACATTAGGTTTCCCTTTAGGCCGCCCACAAGATCACCGATTGGCTCTGCCATTTCTTGCTAACGTGTGATTGGCCGTCGCCGCTGTCACTCCCTCAAACAGTATCCATTTTCACCGTAAGATGTTTACATGTTGAGCGTTTGTTCTGTCTGTGTCACATCAGCTTGATGTATTTTAATATCAGAAGTTTAATAACACAATTCATAAACATTAACATTTGAGTCTGTGTGCATGTGTCTACCAGTCTGCGATAAGCCATCTATTTACATGTCTCATAGTGTAACTGTTATCAAAATAATTCAGAATTTCTGCTCATTTTTACTCAAAAATGAGGTATAATTCTGTGTAAATGAGGTCTATTGACCATACAGTCCAAACATACAGTCCCCTCCAAAATACTTGGAGTGGCAAGGCAAATTTCCTTGTTTTTGTTGTTCACTGAAGACCTTTGCGTTTAAGACTAAAATATGGATATGAGACAAGAATTCAGAATGTCAGCTTTTATTTACTGGCATTTTCTTCAAAATATGTCAAGTAAATCTGGATTTATCACCGTTTGTATTACACAACACCATTTTATACATGAGCAAAAGTAAAGGAGCAAACAAAGTTGAATTGAATTACACTCAGTATTTGGTGGAAAAATCCTTGCTTTCAAGAACTGCCTCCAGCCTGCGACCCATGGACATCACCAAACTGTTGCACTCTTCCTTTGTGATGCTACTTCAGGCTTTTATGGCAGCTTCTTTTAATTATTGATTATTTCGGGGGGATTCTCCCTTCAGTCTCCTCTTGAGGAGGTAAAATGCATGTTCAATCGGGTTAAGATCAGGTGACTGACTTGGCCAGTCTAAAATTTTCCACTTTTTCCCCCTGATGAACTCCTTTGTCTTCTTTGCGGTATGTTTTGGGTCGTTATTCTGCTGCAGAATGAAACTCCTGCCAATTAGTTTGGTAACATTCCTCCTTACATTGGCAGACAAAATTTGTCTGTACACCTCTGAATTCATTTTGTTGCTACCATCATCAGTTACATCATCAATAAATATGATTGAGCCTGTTCCAGAGGCGGCCATGCATGCCCAAGCCATGACATTACCACACCATGCTTTACAGATGAGTTTGTGTGCCTTGGATCTTGTGCTGTTCCCTTCTTCCTCCACACTTTGGCCTTTCCATCACTTTGGTAGAGGTTAATTTTGGTTTCATCAGTCCATAGAACTGTGTTTCAGAATTTCTGTGGCTCATCTCTGTACTTTCTGGCAAACTCCAATCTGGCCTTTCGATTCTTGCTACTGATGAGGGGTTTGTATCGTGCTCTATGGCCTCCATAACTCTGCTCTCTGAGTCTTCTCCGAACAGTGGACTGGGATACCTTCACCCCTGCTCTATGGAGGTCGTTGGTGATCTGGCTTACTGTAGTTTTTGGGTTCTTCTTTACAGCTAGGACAATTCTTCTCTCATCAGTGGGTGTTGTTTTTCTTGGTCGACCTGTTCGATGCCTGTTGCTCAGTACACCAGTGGTTTCTTTCTTTTTTAAGACATTCCAAATGGTTGTAGTTGCTATGCCCAATGTTTTTCCAATGGCTCAGATTGATTTTCCCTCTTTTCTGTGTTTCAGAATGGCTTGCTTTTCTCTCATAGACAACTCTCTGGTCTTTATTGTGGTTTATCTTCTTTTACAAATATTTTACAATCTGTATAGGTTTAACCAAAGTCAAGAAGGAGAGTTGCCATGCAGACCTTTTTAGGGCTTTAACAAACAACCTTAATTGCAACACCTGGTTAACGAGAAACACCTTTCAGTCACATGTTCCAATAGTTTTGCTCACTTGAAAAATGGGTGGGTTTAAAGAAAGGGTGGTATGTCCTGATTGGTTTATCACATCTGATGAAAACTACCAAGAAATAAAAGCTGAGATTCTGAACTCTTGTCTTATGCTAACTTTTTTGTCTTAAATCGAAATGACTTTGATGCACAACAAAAACAAGGGATTCTGCCTTGCTGTTCCAAAACTTTAGGAGGGGACTGTATGTGTAACATTGGTGATAATGAGCTGAAGTGAAGTTGACTGAAAAGGATTGGGTGATAATGTTATGCTACATGCTTTTAACAGTTTTTTATTTTTATAATATGTAATAATGTATTAATATTTAATTATTGATTAATATTAATTTTATAATTGCATTATTCATAATAAATGTAATAGTTATTATTAGTATATTATTAATAGTAACTAGTAATTATTAATACAATATAAATAATAATTTGTCAATATTTATTATTATTATAATTATTATTATAATAATTATTATTATTATTGTTGTTGTTGTTGTTATTATTATTTTTTTCGTCAGATCTGGTCACCCTAAACCATTACTGATACCTAGAAAGAAGGAAAGATGCACAATTATACACAATATAAGATCATTATAATAAGTGTTTCAAACTAGTAGTTAACTTGAACTGTTTACAGACAAAAATCTGTTTTTCTGCAGTTAGCAGATTATTAAGGGGGCTGTAAATACAATCGACACGTTCAATGATTGGTACAACACAAGTGACGGATGTACGACACGTTATGACATCCGGATTACCAAACTGATACGTTTTGTGATTCACATAAATGTCGGGGGAATTATTAGACGATTGACGTCTTTTTGTCTAAAAACAGACATTTGTCAAGTTCAATTGATGATCAAACTTTGTGAATAATATTACTAGAATATAACACATATTAACACGTAGAAAGGAAGAAAGATCCATAGTCATTACCAA
>BRDA01006726.1:29579-41917 GCA_036984385.1 Crenuchus spilurus
GTCTTATGCTAACTTTTTTGTCTTAAATCGAAATGACTTTGATGCACAACAAAAACAAGGGATTCTGCCTTGCTGTTCCAAAACTTTAGGAGGGGACTGTATGTGTAACATTGGTGATAATGAGCTGAAGTGAAGTTGACTGAAAAGGATTGGGTGATAATTTTATACTACATGCTTTTAACAGTTTATTATTTTTAATAATATGTAATAATGTATTAATATTTAATTATTGATTAATATTAATTTTATAATTGTATTATTCATAATAAATGTAATAGTTATCATTAGTATATTATTAATAGTAACTAGTAATTATTAATACAATACAAATAATAATTTGTCGATATTTATTATTATTATAATTATAATAATAATAATTATTATAATTATTATTGTTGTTGTTGTTGTTATTATTATCTTTTTCGTCATCTCAGATCTGGTCACCCTATATTAGAACAAAACCATTACTGATACCTAGAAAGAAGGAAAGATGCACAATTATACACAATATAAGAGCATTACAATAAGTGTTTCAAACTAGTAGTTAACTTGAACTGTTTACAGACAAAAATCTGTTTTTCTGCAGTTAGCAGATTATTAAGGGGGCTGTAAATACACTTAGTGTTTTGCATAGTCAAACCATTAGGCCTACAGTATTGCACAGCATGTAGGCAGTGAACACAACATGGTTAGTAACTTGCACAGCTATTTGTTTTTCTTTTGTCAAGCTGCTGACCTCTACATGCACTCCCCAAGTGCACAGTGAACTCCTACCTCATTCCTATTCCTGCTTCAGTTCCAGACCATATACTCCTACTACCTCAGGGTACCTGTGCTTCACTCGGACTTACTTTGCACTTCATCTCACCAGCGCTCATGTACTTTAATGTGCATCTACCCTTTAGTCTGCACTGCTACATTGCACATATATTGTCTTGTGTTTACTGCTTCTGATATTATCCTGTGTTAATACATTATGTAGCATTATGTTTTATGTGTTACCTTGCACCTTGAGACTATAGAAGGCCCATCTTTTTCTTCTACTGTACACTTGTGTATATGTGTAATGACACTAAACTTGAATTGAATTTATTTGAATTGAATTTATCTCTCCTCCGTGCAGCTGCCTCATAAATACAAATAAAGTTATTTGCGAGATGTAATGAAATGGCTTTTTTTTCTCTTCAGGGTTGTGCACCGGGCTGTATGCTATCTGCGGCAGCTTGTTATTTTGACTTTATGCTGTTGATCTTTGTCCTGACAGCCAAATGTCAAAATGCAGCTAAAAATATCAGTGACCTTAAAACCAAGGCTCAGACTCTTACTGCAGCTGCTAGTGGCTAATTAAAAGAAGCTTGAGTTGTTGTTTTTTTGGCAGCAGAGCTTAGACTCAGCTTGCTTAGTCTGAGTATTTTTACACTGATCTGAAGACATTTAAAAGTTTCTCACATGTTGATTAAGGTTAAAGTTGACATGAAAAAATATTGACTCGAATCAGCATAAATGAGAAACTTTAGCTAAGTACCAGAATTAGCAAGCTGCTAGAATCATTAGCAGTATTAGCTTTCCTTCCTGAACTGATTTCCAATGTTTATTTTCTATGAAATGCTCATTTTTCACTTACTAGTGCATCTCCAAAAGTGCTAATAATTAATGTGTTCATAATTTACTTCAAAGAGTTAATTTATCATATTTATTTTTTATATAGTGACATATTTCAAGCATTTTTTTTTTGTTTTAATGTTGATACTGTTTAAATAGTAATTTACTCAAACTCCAAATGAAATATAATAATGTAAGATTCTGGATTTCTTGAGCTACTAGTACTGAGCAGCAGTGTCAATGAGTATGTAACCCAGGTCCTAAAACGTTATTGATGACACAGTAATAGTAAGGTTTGAGCTAGAAAATACTGGAGTTTTTTTTCTTTTCTTTAAATAGGAAATAAATAATTGTAATATAATCAGGTAATAAAGAAATAAATACAAACAAATTATTAGTGGAATAGAAAATGTATTAATTTCTTAAAAAAACAACATAGCATTCCACTATTCAATTAGATCTGAGATATAGTCATGTGCAGTGTAATGTCACATCACATAAAGCCTGTAAAACGATTCAAAATACAAAAGTGAGCAATAAACTTCAAAATGTCACATTTCATTACATATAATACACAACATCCTAAACAAGAAGACTTTCTATTAGTGAAAGAGGGATTTCCTAATTGTTGAGATTCACCTGCATCGGTGAAATATGTTTACTATTTAATGATATGTGAAGCCAAAAGCTAAGCTAAATATGGGTTTACTTGTAGCACATAGTATCCATAGCTTCATATTAGTGGTGCTAATAACTGGGCAAATATTTGAAATAAAATAATTTATCTCAAGTCTTTTGTGTACTATTTAAAAAGGGTGATGAGGTAAATTTTTTTATTCTATTGATTTTTTTAAATTTATTTATTTATTTTTTTTACACAATATCCATATGCATAACCAGGCTAGACTATGGTGCTCTGTGAAGTTAACACCTTGTTCGCCAAACAGCTGTATATACTGTATGTCTATCTAATGATGGTGCAAGACCTGCTCTACGTCAGGATATTTGTGTGTTATAGAAACTTGGAGTTCATTGGGAAACTTTAATGACGAGCCTACCCTAGACAAGATTGTGATTTTTCACAATTGGACCTCACAACCAATTTTTTTCTTACCTGCTCAGTAATTTTATGGCAGCTGTATTAAGCTTTCAAAGATAGCCTTGAGTGCAAAGTGGTCTCTTGTGGATTTTGGGTATTTGACTCCATAGCCAAGCCTAGTATACTTCTGAACTTCTGATTGGCCAAACATCATCAAATGTTGTTGATGATGAATATCAGGTAGCACTATTTATTAGATTATCTGTGCTACAAGGACATTTATGTACATGTAATGATCTGATAACTGAAGGAACACAGATTTTTTTGTCCTTTTTTGATCACTTGCAAAATCAAATAATGGAAAACTTACGATGACATGAGTCAGTAACATTCAAATATATGTTTTAACCCTTCAGAATGACATGAAATAGATTATAATAGATCAGAATTGATGAATGCCTGTAAGTAAGTAAGTAAAATTTATTCACATAGAATTTTTCACAAATATAAATCACAAAGTGCTTTCCAGTGACATTTTAAAAAACCTAAACCACAAATATCTACATAATATACAGACATATTAAAACACAGCCAAAAAGACAACTTTGATAGCAAAATTATTCTGGTCCTCATCCTCCATTTAATTTGGCCCACTTGCTGCATGGATTGATGGCACTTGAGTGGACCGCTCCCAGTTGCAACATGTGGGCCACATATCAGCCAAATATAGATAGCACTGCCATATCTCTGCCAGAAGTGGACCATATCTGTTATGGTACATGTGGGCCAAAAATGTATTTTCAATAATAGGACCACATTTGGCTCACATACAGTTTGCCAGTGCCGACAGTGGGCTAGCAATGCCATTTCTTAGCCAGAAGTGGCCCACATCCATATGCTACTGTATGTGGGAATAGAACACCTAGCAACAAACAGCAAATCCCTGTGACATAAACATCAATAAAATGTCTGCTTATAAAAATATGTCTTTAATTGTTTTTTTTAAAGAATCCACAGAATCTGCTAATCTTAAAAAGTTGGATAGTGCCTTCTATAATTTTGGAGCGTTAACCTCAAAGGCACAATCACCACAAGTTTTTAGGCGGGAGGTAGGACAGACAGCAGATTCTGCTTACTTCACCTTAGAGAGTGATGCGGGGAAAGTAACTCTGCTATATATATGGTGCCTGACCATGAAATGCTCTATAAGTAAAACGTTAAGATTTGGAACTGAATTCTATACAGGAAGCCACTGTAAAGATCTTAACAAAGGGGTTGTGTGACATCGCCTGTTGGGCCTAGAAAGTAATCTAGCAGCAGCATTCTGTACTGCTTGCAAGCTATCACAAGCAGATACACTGAGAGCAGAAAACAGGGCATTGCAATAGTCAACACAGAATGAAATAAAAGCATGTATTATTATCTCTAAGTCAGCATTAGAAACTATAGATCTCAACTATGTTCTTGTTACAGGCATGTAAGGAATAATTCCTTCCTCAGAAAAGCTAATTTGGTAAACATTAGCAATTGGAAAGCCATTTGGCAAGGTATCTTCTTATTGTTGTGCCTCATCAGATTATATGACGGTGTATTACAGTGCCCTACTAACATGCCAAATTATTTTTCTGTCCATATGCACACCTCAATTGCCGGTGTGTCGTTTCAAGCCACTTATTGCCAACCCCTGAAATCCATCCACTTCCCGAATGTCACTTTCCCATCCATCTTGTTTCCTTCTCAAATCGTCTGTCGTCATTGTCACATCCACCAAACAAGGCCCCAGTTTCCTAGCAACACCTGTCTGTGGAGCAGGAAACAGGTGGAGGTCTGTGTCCATCTGTATTGCTTTTGGTCCATTTAGGTAAAATCTGTCCATTCTACCAAATGAACTGATAACACATGAGATACTACATATTAACTGCATAATATATGAATTCTTTTCTCAATATTGGCCTCAGTACTGATATTTAAGGTGAATGTTTTCTTTGTCTCTTTATGCTGTGTGAGCATCCTGAACAAGGTCCAGGCCAGTGTTTCTAGGCATGTTCTGATGGATCAAGGTGTGTATAATCCAGCAAAAGTAGTAAAATAATGCTTGTCAGATTATTGCTTCAGCAGCTAATCATTTGTTGACTCTCCCTATCACTTGTAATGTCCCTGACTCTAGGAGTCTGCAGACTCGTACAGGCCTTCTTCGATGAATGTGAAGTCAAGCTCTGCCTCTTTTGGAACTGCTGGAAATACATCGCTGCCAGGCAGCCAGCATGCTTGGAGGAAAGCGCAGGATCCCCAGTTTTGATGGATCGCCTGGCAGATGCTTAAGCCAGACAACATTACTTAGTAGTGCTGGGGAGAGAGTACCATCAATTTTTGCTCTCTCGGGCCCCAGCTGCTGATGGCAAGCAGCATGACCATGATTCAAACTCATGATCCTCTAATCAGCATCTTAGTTCACGTGTTTTTAATATATTGCAGTACATACAATGGTGATCACAATGTGCAGATATATAATTGCAATACTAGAAATTTCTTCATATACTGTTTCAGACACATTATGGCTGATTTAGCAAAACACACTGAAAAACAGAATATAAAGATTGTAGAATACAGTACAATGTACTGTACAATGCTGTCATTGACTGCTCCCCAAAAGCCTTTTTACTCTCAATTAGTTTTTTTGGCTTTTGTTCTAGGAATAATGTTGAACATGTATTATATATTTCCTCACATTTGAAGAGCCGAAAGCACCAACTGCACTGGAACAATAATAAAATATTGACAGCTGATATGAAAATACACTACAGAGATCAGCCATAACATTATGACCACCGTCTAGTATCTACTCGTTCATTTTATCAGCTCCACTGACCATACAGGTGCTCTTTGTAGTTCTATACATACTGTAGTGCATCTGTTTCTCTGTATACACTCCATTCAAAATATTTTTTAATGGTCAGGACCCCCCACAGGACAACAACAGAGCAGGTGTAATTTGGGTGGTGTCCACTCACTGACTACTTACTTAGACGCACCTATCTTGTTTGAATACCTTGTAGATGGAAAGTCAGAGACAGTAGCTCATCTGATGCTGTGCATTTTGTGTTGGTCATCCAATAGGATGCTGCCCACAAAATGCTGATATTTCAGGTTGGTGGACTATTCTTAGTCCAGCTGTATCTATAAGTTTAAAATGTCCAGTAGCTCTTGACAATACACATCCTTAGACATAAAGCACATCAACTGGTTTATTTAACTGGATTTATTTATCCATATTTATTTATTTAACTGGTTTATTTAACTCTTTAGGTGACTATTGGATTTGTATGTGTTTATTAGCCTCACAGTTCAAGTTCTAAAGAAGGAGAATTAGAACTTGGTAAGTTTTTGGTAAATGGAAAAATAGGAAAATTTGATTTCTGTGTTAACATGTTTTCACCCACATTAATCAAAATGTCTCCTCTACAGCGTACATGTGTAGCAAATATGCAGATGAGTGGTTGTGCACTATTAATGCTCACTTAATGAGAAGCAGTGTTGAATTGTGATATATTATGGATTCATTACTCATACGCAAAAGCCTGAATATTTTTCATGGTGCCCTTTCTGTGTCATCAATGTAATTTACATAGACTGGGATTTCACGAGATGTCCTCAGAATCATGAGTCGCATACGTGATGATAGACATGCGATTAAATTTCATGAAAGGTTCCTTTTAAAAACGCTCTCGTGTCTAGAATACGGAGCTGGTTAATTACAAGCTATTATGTGAAGATCATTGGCAAGCTATCAAGTGTAAAAGTATGTGTGAAAGAACATCATGTTCGGTTTAGCAGGAGGCCATACGTTGCAAGTGCTAATACTCTCAGACTCATTTATGGATTTGATAATGTTGGCTTTGTTTGATAGAAAAACATTGAAAAAAGATGGCAGAACAAAAAATTAGAAGGACATATGGACATCGCATGGTGACCATTATTGTTGACTGTTATTGATGTCATGATTTTCATTGTGTGTGTGTAGCTGTGTGTCTTGCTATAAGACTCTAAAAATGGCTGTTGTAGTATTGCTGATTACAGTTTGAGTGACTGGGGTGGCCAAGGGGAAATAATCCTTCAGTTTATCTGAATCCACAGCCTGCTAAATCCTTTCTGAAACGAGCTATTACAGCGCGAGAAGATGCCTTGAAATAATGATAAAACTGCTAGGGACACACCATCAAATGACAGTGCCCACCGAAGCCTAGGAGGTAGACCACACTGACGCACTGACATCCTCTGGATTCCACGGTGATCATTCTTCATGAATCATAAATCTCCAGCTCCATGGCTGCTAGCAATGAATAAAATAAATCTCAGAAAGTCCTTTATGAGTAAATGGACCTCTTTTATAATTCAAATTGACTGTTGATTGACAACTCTGAATGAACTATGTCCTTCTACATGCTCTTGCTTTTTTTATATTATAATCCATTATATCTCCTAGGCAACAATGAGATCAGATGGAGAAACAAATGAGTCTTTAGCTCCTTCTACTACTAAGTTTACTAAGACAGAAAAAGACATCTGTGCTCTCCTCTTGAGTGTTTAGTTGAGTTCCCAATAAAGTCTCAAATTGTGATCAGATTTGCATTCATGCTTACAAAAAACAGACATCTCGGCATGAGTAATGATGTGGTAATGCAGGAGGAGACAGAGGTGGGGTCCTTAACAAACATGGCTTTATTCACAAGACATGAATGGCTAAACAAAACAAACAAGGCTATGGTAACAAAACAAAGTAGACAGCAATGATGCTGGAGATATACATTAACTTCACAACCAACAATGACCAATAATGACTGTGAAACACAAGTAATGTAAACAATAATGAGAGATAATGAGACATCAGGGCTGTGTAATGACATGATGTAACTGGGAGGGGGGGTGGAAACATGAACAAGACACGTGGAAAATCAAAAACTACATGGGGACATGATGCCAATGACAATATGTGCAAGATGTCAACAAAAGCACATGCACTGCAAAAAACGATTTTTAAGAAAGTTTAAAAAAAACCTTGTTTATGAACATTTTCTTTAATTTTTGACAATTTATTTTAAACACATATGAGTTAGATTCATTTGGTAGTTATAAGAATTCTAGCCAATCAACTTTTGCTTAACCTATTGGCAGATTTGTTTTTCTCAAAACAAGAAAAATTGATCACGAAGGAAAAATTGACTTATTTGAATTAGTGCTGTTTTTGCCATGTGGCAAACATAAACAAACACAGAACACATGGAAAAGCTGGTGATATGGACGAAGCAGAGGGGGGAGGCATGACAATGAGCTCAAGTATGTCTCATTCAGATGTAAATTTTTGCCAGGTTTCATGCAGTGAATAGCTATGTATTTACATGGGCCAGAAATATCTAAAGATTTTAGAAGATCCTGAGAAGATGATAAAAGATAAGGTAATATTTTATTAGTCCCACAGTGGGGAGAAAATCCTGAGCAATAACATTTTCCTAAGTCCAATTGTATGTTTTTACATAGTCTGTGCTGTTATTTTGAAATTGTTCTAGAGCTTGGAGATTATTTTTGAAGGTCTCATAAAAGTGTCATGGTCAATGGTCAATGATGGCCAGTTAAGTGGCATTGCGAAGTGCATGGCCTGCACCACACAAAAGACTGGCAGTACTATCGATTGGCTTGTGCAGTGTTACACTGAACAATAGTTTTTCTTCCACTTGTCAAATGTGGCCACAGTATGGAGTTGTTTTCACCAATCATGCTTTCAACATCATGTTTTAAACAACCTCTCATCCACTGAGTCATGGTGACTCTAAAATAATTGCCTTTTTAAATGTAGATGTATGTATTAGTGTAAATGTATCTAAATTAACCTAAAAGTAAATATGCCTGAGGATGGTATTAGTCATAAACAGCTACAATAGCTTTCTGACTTTAAGTACTAAAATGTACAAGAGACTGTTCACATGTAAACTAGTATAATAAATATACCCACACCAGAGGTCTGGAGATCCCCAACCTAATCTAACACTGATTCAGGTAATGAAGACCTTTAGGGGTATCTGAATATTGTCTAGGTGTGTTGGATCTGAATTCTCCAGGATGGTAAATCTCCAGGACCACAATTCGGCACCCCTGCCCCATCCTATACAATCATATGATTACTGAGCATCCAGCTGGCAAACTTTCAATTATCTGTTCTGGTCAAGTTGCCGTTATTTCCATGTACCCTGAATATTCAAACAATCCATTTTCCTTCAGTTAACTTTTATTAAAGCCATGCAGCTTTATTAGAACAATCCATAATGTTGCTTTGAGAACGTTTGCTCCTAATACTTTGAACCTTGATGTGCAAATGCTTGCTTATGCAAATGCTGGGAATTACCTGGGGCAGATTTGACCAATCATGTGATTCATATGAACACTGTAGTCAGGTCCTAGTTAGATGTTTTAAAGCTGAACCCCAGTTTGTTGCCTGCATTTCTTAGATGAGCCATATTACAGCTTTAGAGCTGCAAAATGCCCAAGCTATTATTGACACATGCATCCGTTTTAAAGGTTTTTGAAATGCTGCTTGCACATCAGAATGTGCTTGGGATGCCTGTGGATCATCGTGACTCGCTCGATTCAATTTAACTCGCTACAGGAGAAACTCCAGCTCAAGGGTCCAATGAATGATGATAGCACTGTCCTTGATTTGTGCTAATGTGTTAATGGTTTGATTAAAACGGAAAACAATATTCCGCACCATAACAAAGTCCTAATGTATTCTCGGTGTCTAATGACTTTTTGTAATGGACAATTTGCTTCTTTAATACGGCTAGGGAGTCCCTGACGGAAGAAGGGGAGGGGTTGATAGGAAAAGAGTGAGGGAGAATGAGACGGGGGGGTTGACAGAGGAAGGACACCCTCGTCTAATAGAAAAGGTCATCTTTGCCACAGCATCTACTAGCACATTCGTAAGGGGAGACTGGTAATGGCTTCTTAATGGGTTCTAGATGGAAATGAAAGTTGTGGATGTAACCATTTAAAAAATGAAAGACCTTTTGAGGACTTCTTGGGTGATTCAGTGAAATTTCTTTGGAGTCTGAACAATTTTTTTTTGAGAAACGATGTTCTGGTGTCATACCAACTGTGGAATTAATGAAATGTCTAGATTTTGTGAAACAAAAGATCTTTTTAGGACTTAAGAAATCAACCACATTTCACTGGAGCTTGAAGAACCATCCTTGAGCAAATATTATGGTGAGATCTATTTGTCATAACAACTACACTGACTGACTCATAGGTGCTATGAAGAAACACCTGTCAATGTGTTACCCTTTATAGGTCCAATATGTAACCACATATAAAGTGATAGGTGCATTCAGTTCCATACTGAGATCCTACTTGTTTTGTGTTCATTCTAATGCAGCAATATAGGCATATCGTCTAAATTATACACTCTTTAAAAAGGTTATATGGAGCAATGCAAATAATTTTGTGACAACTACTTTGTATTTTAAATAATCATATTTGTAAATGTAAGATTGTTGAGAAAATTAACAGTATTTTCTAGCCCGTAAGAGTCCATGATGATGTGTCTTAAACCCTTTTAAAGGTCTGGAAAGTTCTTATGCTTCATTTTGTTCCCATGAAGCCCCTACATGATATATGCTGAATGTTCTGGATGCAGTCATGTAACAGTTTGTGAGTTAGTGTTAATGTGACCACATTTATTATCTAAAGTATTTTACACAGTTGACATATTAATGTGTTGAAAAATAATTTGTTAAGCTAAACTAGCAGTGTTGTGGAAATGCACAAAGATTTTCCATCCATACATTACCTGAGTGAGCAATTTGAAAAGGAAAAAGAAATTAAAATCTATAATAAATATGTGATACTGTCCACTCCATGCAACACAATATATCAAAATGGTGAAGCTAAACACCGGAGGGTGCTGTAAGTCCTTTTTGAATGTGACTGAATGGAGCTAATCGGCTAAAAACGTTTTCCATTTTTTCTAGATTATTTAATGCACATTTTATTCATTTTACAAAGTCTAGAAATATATACCATAAATATGAAATATGAAAACTAGCCAGCATTGTTGTGTTTTTCTAATCCAGCCTGGTTTTGTGCCGTAAAATACTAGTGTTAGCATTTAAGCTACTGAGTGCTAATTGGTTAGCTAGTGGCTCCTCTTGGCTAAGCAGAGCCAAACTGCTGTTTTAAAGTCTTAAAACTGGTGTTTAAAGAGATGTACCAACATTAAAGCAGTGCTTATTTGTTTTATGTAGTTCTGTTTTGTGAAAACACTGCATTACTGTGAGTTAAGAAGATTAATGATTTAGAAATTACAGTTTTACACTAAAGCTCCGTATGAGCCCATTCATTTTGAACATCCTCAACAGCACCTCTAGTGTCTAACCAACCAGGACCACAAGTGTCAGTTATCCTTAGTATAGAACTGTAAAATGTTAAAAAGCAGACATCCCCTGATAAACTGATCCAATCTGAAATTTAAAAATTATAATAAAGTCTACAAGAAATGTTGTTTCAGCATTACAGATACAGTACATAAAAGCAAAGAAACATACAAATATAGTAAGATATTACTATCATAGATATAGATATAGTAAGAACAAAATGAGAGAGAGATCGATAGAGAGAGAGAGATTGATATCATCCTTGGGATTTGCAGATCCTTGCAGATTATATGTAAATCAAACATAAAAATCACTGAATATTGTTTATCAATATGATTGTCAATGAGTCTATTTAACATCATGTTGTTCAGCTGTGGTGGTTCCAGCATCTCTGGTCTAACGGCCACAACCCTGCAAATGTGTCCTGTTAACCATCTTCAGCAGAGCCTGAAAAGTATAAACAACTCTGTTTGTGTCATTGTGACGCAGCTAAAAAAGAGAGGACATCATTTAAGAGCACATATCCCTCTAAATTATTAATTATGTGAGTTAGGAAAACTTTGAATAAGTTATTATTAATAAGAGTGTAAGAGAGGTTGTCTCCAATCACCTCCTTCAAAGCAAAATGTGGACTCTTAACGTGTCTTGGCTTTTTGACTACATTTGAGGTAAGTGGAACAATATGTAAATATGATTATTGAGTGCACCATTTCATTATCAATGTAATTGTTCAGAAAAGGCTGGAAGTCTTTTACCCACTTTGCTCAAGACCTATTGTGTACTGCCAGGATGCACAGCCAAGACTGTGTACAGCCAAAGCATGTTTGCAGTCCAAGTTTTACTTCTTTAGTTTAGTCCTGGAGCTGTTGAGTTTCTAAGAAGCAATACAGCTCAATAGTCACCTAAAATATAAGTTATTTCTATAAAAATACATCACCAAATCTTATCTCAAGCTGCTCAAATGACATCAATATTTTAATGAAAGTTTCACAGACTAGTAGGTGTGATTAGTTCATACCAGTGTTCATTCATTCATTCAGTATCACACCCGCTTAATCCTTATCAGGGTCACGATTAGTCCCCTACCCCCGTCACTGGGTGCAGGGCAGGGCATTACATTAGTCAACTAAGCCCAGGACAGGGCGCCAGTCCATCGCTGGGTGACACACACACACACACACACACAATTTTTAGAGTACCCAATTTACCTGACCTCCATGTTTTTGGACTGTGGGAGGAAACCGGAGACCCCCGAAGGAAACCCACGCAGACAC
>BRDA01006726.1:41927-54960 GCA_036984385.1 Crenuchus spilurus
TCTTTAGTTTAGTCCTGGAGCTGTTGAGTTTCTAAGAAGCAATACAGCTCAATAGTCACCTAAAATATAAGTTATTTCTATAAAAATACATCACCAAATCTTATCTCAAGCTGCTCAAATGACATCAATATTTTAATGAAAGTTTCACAGACTAGTAGGTGTGATTAGTTCATACCAGTGTTCATTCATTCATTCAGTATCACACCCGCTTAATCCTTATCAGGGTCACGATTAGTCCCCTACCCCCGTCACTGGGTGCAGGGCAGGGCATTACATTAGTCAACTAAGCCCAGGACAGGGCGCCAGTCCATCGCTGGGTGACACACACACACACACACACACACACACACACACACACACACACACACACACACACACAAACAAACAAACAATTTTTTGTAGAGTACCCAATTTACTTTACCTCAATGTTTTTGGACTGTGGGAGGAAACCGGAGTCCCCGGAGGAAACCCACGCAGACACGGGGAGAACATGGAAACTCCGCTCAGATGGGGAATCGAACCCAAGACCCCAGCGCTGAGAGGCGAACGTGCTAACTACTAAGCCACCGTGCCGCCCCCATACCATGTATGACCTGGTAAATATTTGAAATATGCTGATTCATATGGGACACTGTAAATTACAGGAAGTTGCACTGTAAAACTGTCTGTAAAAGTGTTACCATATCCAAACTTTTGCATATAACTGTACCTGATAACATTAGTGTTTAGTATACAATTGGGACACAGCAAAGAGGTCAAAAGAGAAAAAACATGATTTTAAAAATTACAGTGATAAAATGTGTTTAGTATAAGCAATTTAAAGATGCTATTGCTTCAACTAAAAGCAATGTGTAATAGATAGCTCCACAGTAATAGATTTGTTTGCTGAAGAATGGGTACACAATGCTGTGGCTGCCGGTACACATTGCTAAGACACGAGCAAGAATCCAAACACGGAATAACTCTTAAGGGAGCAATATCACCTTTCACTTTGCTTCATTGATTCTCATACAAAATCGCTTTAGCCTGACTTTTTATTTAATAGAGATGTATGAGCAGTGCTATGCAGAGATTCGGTATAAAGATGCGAGCACAGCAGCACCATGATGACTACCAAGAGATTTCTGCTTCACCACAATACGGCATCCTGTGTCCTCAATGCCTTTTAAAATGTATTTCACTTTCTTACACACAGAACATTAAGCATGAAAGCACAGTGCTGCAGAATTAGATTTCTGATTTGCTGTCTTATTAGAATAGAGTACGTACTGTGAATAACATTACTAATATACAACAACATCTGTCTTAATGTATATTATTAAACACACCCTCCAGAATCACTGACACCACCGGTAAAGATGAGTAACAAGATCCATTTTTACCAGTTTGATTTTACACTAAAATCTCAGAAAAAAATTATGTTGAATAAGTGGTAGAACATGTAGGATCTAAGACTATGTTGTTGCTCTACATAAAATCATTCACAGTCCAGATCATTCAGAACCTTTGCTCATTAGCTGTCCTCAGCTCACACTAGACATTTTCAGTGGTGACTTGTATGTGGAGGGTCAAGCAATATCTCATCTCTTTGGTCAGTGTGCCATTTTTTACATTTTCAAATGTTTTCTTTGTGGGAAGATTTAATCCCAATTCATTCATAGTCTTTAGGCATAATAGCCAGATTATGGCTGAAAATGGTCTGGTAACGGATGGATCATATAACACGTTGTATCCTAACAAGTTGTTGTTGCTCTTGTTGTTTTAGAAGCAAAAACAAAACTTCATCTTAGATCCTTCAACACGCTTCATCTTAGATCCTCCAACACACTTCATCTTAGATCCTCCAACATGCTTCATCTTAGATCCTTCAACACGCTTCATCTTAGATCCTCCAACACGCTTCATCTTAGATCCTCCAACACGCTTCATCTAAGATCCTCCAACACGCTTCATCTTAGATCCTCCAACACGCTTCATCTTAGATCCTCTAACACGCTTCATCTTAGATCCTCTAACACACTTCATCTTAGATCCTCCAACACGCTTCATCTTAGATCCTCTAACACGCTTCATCTTAGATCCTCCAACATGCTTCATCTTAGATCCTCCAACACACTTCATCTTAGATCCTCCAACATATTTCATCATAGATCCTCCAACATATTTCATCATAGATCCTCCAACATACTCCATCATAAATCCTCCAACACGCTCCATCTAAGATTCTCCAACATGCTTCATCTTAGATCCTCCAACATGCTTTATCTTAGATCCTTCAACACACTTCATCTTAGATCCTTCAACACACTTCATCTTAGATCCTCCAACACGCTTCATCTTAGATCCCCCAACACACTTCATCTTAGATCCTCCAACACGCTTCATCTTAGATCCCCCAACACACTTCATCTTAGATCCTCCAACACGCTTCATCTTAGATCCCCCAACACGCTTCATCTTAGATCCTCCAACACGCTTCATCTTAGATCCTCCAACATACTTCATCATAGATCCTCCAACATTCTCCATCATAAATCCTCCAACACGCTTCATCTTAGATCCCCCAACACACTTCATCTTAGATCCTCCAACACGCTTCATCTTAGATCCCCCAACACGCTTCATCTTAGATCCTCCAACACGCTTCATCTTAGATCCCCCAACACGCTTCATCTTAGATCCTCCAACATACTTCATCATAGATCCTCCAACATACTCCATCTTAGATCCTCCAACATGCTTCATCATAGATCTACCAACATGCTTCATTTTAGATCCACCAACATGCTTCATCTTAGATCCTCCAACACGCTTCATCATAGATCCTATAACACGCTTCATCATAGATCCTATAACACACTTCATCATAGAACCAACAACATGATCCATCAAGCCATCCAAAGATTTTTTGGGGTGACGGCCTCACACTGTCAGAAAAAGGTACAACATAGGTAATGCTTTGTCCAGCATGGTACAAAGAGTGTAAATGTACCTTTAAAGATACAATATAGTCACTAAGGTACAATCCTGTGCCTTCAGTTCATTCAGTTTTCCAGTAAAACAGAGCACAATTAAATCTTTTCATAAGTTCACTGTTAAAAACTGATAAATACATGTACGTCTGGAGGCACAGTGAGTGGAGTCAATACAACTTAATATAATTGATTACAATCAAATCTGTTTCAATTATGCTCTCTAATTAAAATTACTGAATATGTACCATTGAAGGGTCCACCTCAGTGACAGAAAAGGTACTGCCCAAATAATAGTTCAGTGTGTTTTTTTATTCTGAGAGTGCAGGATACAATCAACAAACACATGCAAAGGTCTTGGATATCTTTGAGTTAACATCTCGCAGAACCTGTCATAGTCCTACCACATCAACTCCATGGTGAAGAAGGCCTGTCAATGTCTCTACCACCTTAGATGCCTCAGGGGGTACTTGCAGAACTTCTACACCTGCACCGTAGAGAGTATCCTCTCAGGAAACATCATGACCTGGTTTGGGAACAGGACTCAGCAGAACACACGGTCTCTTCAGAGGATCATCTGATCAGAGCCCCCTGACCTGCAGATCATCTACAGCAAGTGTTGCTGGACCAAGACTAAACAGGTACTGACAGACAGTAGCCACCGCAACAATGGACTCTTCTCTCTGCTGCCATCGGGGAGACATTTTCACGCCCTGAAGGCTAACAGAGAGGTTGAGAAGGAACTTCTATTCGCAAGCAATTCAGACTCTGAGCTCTGAACAATGACACTGACACGCACGCACATCCTAGACTACTCAAACACCACACACACATACATACAATTTGCACTGAACTCTAAACTGAACTCTGGACAATAGCAAAACACACACACACACTTCCACTCTACCATACACACTACACCCCACAACCCATGTTTACTATTTAACTGTGCACATTCATTTGTATATTTGCACATTTCTGCATGTCTTGCACATTCTCTTCTTCTCTTCTACTTCTTACTGTCATTTTTATCTCCTGAATATACCCCTCCCTTCTTTTCCTAATGTAAATAAGCAGTCATCAAAGCATTTCACTGCTAGTTGTACCATGTATGATTGTGTATGTGACAAACTTTTGTATTTGGGCAAAATAAACTCAAGTCCCTGTTCAAATATTTTCTATTCTTTGTGGTTTCAGTCTGTTGAACATTCTTAATTATTACTCTACATTGGAGATGTTCAACTATTTTTGGTGTTTTCTGTGGACTGTGAAGCTATTTTTAAAAAAATTTTATGATTCATGAAGGTCAACAACCTTTTGTCTCATTTCACTTGTCTATTTTCTGATCTTCACCATGCCCATGAATGACTAAGAGTGTTTGGCCTATGTGTCGCCTCATATTTATACCCCAGTGAAACAGAAGGTCATGGCTGATCACTAAAGAGTTCTCAGATATGCTTAAAAATGGTAAAATATGAATTGAGAGATATGAAACATCAAACAGATGTCTCTCATATTTTAATGAAACAATAAACATTTTCATTGCTCATCTTTACCAGAAGTGGCAATAATTCTGGAGGGCACTGTGTATAATATGTATAAGGAGAGACTTGTTTGGTAATGTGTGGTATAATAACACACATTAACCATATGGTTAACCCTGTGTACATGATTAAGGTTAAATACCCCAATTAAAATTCATGATCATTAGTACACTGAACTTTCATTCCACTGCATTAGTTCACTGCTGCAGAGCAAAACAAGTCTCTTAATTTTCATACAGTGCACCAATTCCCTTCTGTAGTTATAAGTCACGCTGTGAATAACAAATTACCACAGAGCGTTTGATTACTGCACTTGATTTTGCTGTTGTAAGAGTAATCACTCTTTGGTTTTCCCCCTGCTCTCATTCTCCGTCACAACGTTTCAAAGATAACCCATTTGAGAAACCTAAAAAATTCCATTTGTAAATACTGCACAGTATTCCACTTTGACTTTGCTTTGTTTTCTGATGTTTTGGGGTGTTTAGTTCTTCTGAAAAATGCTCTGTGGAAAATGGCAAATCAGAAATCACAATAGCTTGGGAACCTGCGACATCTAAAAAACATATACATCTTGTGGCACCTATTCTTGTCATTATTTATTTATTTCCTCGCTGCCTTAGGCCCGCTGCATCCTTATTTTGTATTCTTCCCAGGATTGCCTGAGCAAACAAATCGGAGTCCACGTCAGAAAGGCCCACAAATGAAAAGTTCAGCAGTATTCCTGACAGCCGGGTTTTTTGATGGAACCCAACCATTTTGGACTCGCCTTTACAATGAGTTCTTTCAAAGGGAATAACTGTCACAATCAATTTTCCATGGGATCGGAACAAGCTTCAACAAAGCTTACTTAATGATGCCAAGAAGTTATCTTTGCGGTGTCAGGTATGTTGTAAAATGGCGGCCTGCCTAGCCTCAAGTGTGTCTGCAGTTTTATACCTTTTTCCTCTTAATGAGCTTTAAAATGAATTGCACTCAACTGTGCTGGTTGATGTTCAGAGAACAGAAGCATTCCGGCGTGGCCACATTTTGGAAAGCATTCAATAAAACGTGCAACAAAAATAGGAATAAATAAGAAACTCAACCCATAATAAACATATTGGTGGAAGCTGCACCATTTGCATTACTTTAGTTAAGAGAACAACACTTTGTTTTTTGTAATACTTTGTATGCAGTGCAGTGGTAGGCTACAGATACTAATTAACCTCATTTATCAAACCAATTAGCTGAATCAGCATAGTGAAGGTGAAGGGTTTTTTTTCCAAATAGAATATTTTAGCAGAGCCGTTCTGTAAACTCAACCAAATTGGAGGCTTTACAATCAGATTGAGTTCTTGTAGTGCCGTTATTTCACAGGTATTTAATCCCAGATAGGCAATTAAAACCATGTATGGGTCAGTTATGACAAGTGTATTGTATGCTCAAACTGTTAGCCCAGCTGTAGTGAGCATGTTTAAGGTCTGTCATAACCTTTGAACTCTGGGTCCAAACACAACCTACCATATGAATGGTTTGAATATTTCTATTTAGACCAAAATTGACCCAACTACAGCCCATCAATAATATCCTTGCTAAGTTATTTTTTCATTCAGGTTAAATTGAGGCTGTATTCCTGCATGAAGCCATCACCATCATTCCTCTGTGGCATGTGGGATGATGAAAGTAGTAAGTGTGGGCCAGAACCGGCCCATCACTCGGGTTGGTCATCCTTTTCATTGTTTTTCCTTTGTTCATCTGTTAGCATCTCTGACTAATTATCATCAGAAATTGAGAGAACTGAGGAACACGATCCTTTGGCAAGCTCGAAAAAACACTATTAAATAATTATTTCTAGGGGACCTCTTTTCACGGTGTTCATACAACGGACTATTAAACAGTCTCATTACATCTCCTTTTGATCACAGTGCTAATCATTATCAGTGAGAAAATGAACACTGATGCTTCCCTGCTTCACTAACTCGCATGATTTCTATCAGTAACACTTTTACTGACAACTACAGCACATACACTCATCTAGCTAACATCCTCATATCCAGGTGGCTTCAAAAAAGGGAGAAAAACAGCCCTTCAATGTCTGATATTGGCGGATACGCAGCATGAGTGGAGGAAGCATGCTTTTAAAAAATGCTAGCAAGCGGTTATTGAATTACAGCAGGAGTTGGGAAACAATTAAGTTCTCATTAAATTCCGCACTCGCCGACAGCCGAGCGGAGACAGACAGCAATTTCCACTTCCCATAGATTAGATTAGCCAATCATCAGCATGATCCCATTGAAGTTTGGAAGGGCCAAAAGAGCCTGCTAGGAGATTAGCGGCTAACATCACGCCAGCGCTGAGCTCTGAAGTTAGCTGAGCAATGCAGTCGAGAGATTGATTGAAAGATTTCCAACGTGAAGGGAAATTCAGCAAATCCCTTCTCTGTTATGGAGCGTTAGACAATTGGACAACACCTTCTCAAAACAAGAATCTGTTCTTGACAGTTCACTTTGATACCTCCCGTGCTATTGAGTTTCATCTCAGAATCTCAATGGGATGAGGAACTGGTGGAGGGCTTGGATGCTTTTAACTGCAGGACTGCTCTTCTGGCTTTGGTTGTAATTCGATTAATGTATGACTGATTAGAATGGAAAACAAAGGAACAACTGTTTTCCCCACTGTACTCTGGGTTGCCATTCACTTAGGTGCTAAGTGGCAATTGAATATGAAGATGGTGTTACAAATGTTCATTATGCTTTAATCAAGAAGTAATTGGATTAAATTGATTTGACTGACACTTCACTGAAGCAACGCTGGTGCCAAAAACATTGAGGGAATACAGATACTGTAATTTGGGTGTATTGCACTGCTTCAAAAAGAGACATCAGAGCAGTAGCCTGGTGGTTACACTTAGGTGATTTGGGGGTGATATGATAATATTTGTGCTGCCACCTAAGCTTTAGAATATAAAAATCACATCTAACTCACAATGTCAGAATTTTCATAGAGATGGAAGTGTAATTAGCTTATACAGGTGCCGGTACAACAAAAACCAAAGTGGTGATGAATTAGCTTGGGCATATGTGGGTAGGCTGTGGGATTTTGGGAATAGATTCTCCTCACACACACTCATAGCCGAGGGAAAATACACATATGTGCATAGTGTACACACTGTGTCAGTCCTAGTCACACCACCCTGGGCTCTCTCTCAAAACATCCAGAAGAAAATATCAATCATAATAGTGCATAGCGTAGCAATTTCTCAAGACCTGGTATTTTTTATTGAGATTTATTGGTCTGTTATGGGCAGGTGACAGATTTCAAACTAGAACGCCAACGCCCCCTCCTCTACCATCCCCACCCCCCCTCCAAGCATCTCCCCCAACCTCACCTGTGCTAGTTCATCCTAGGGGCTATAAAAAGAAGCCCAGCTGATCCCTGGGATAGAATACTGCATTATCTCCAACACCAGACAGCCTCTCTACCCCCTCCGTGTGTGTGTGCGGCTATGCCGCCGCTCAGGATAGATTGAGGAAATAACGCTGTCATAATGGTCATAATTGGAATGATCGATGCCATTGGCCACCAGGGAACCTGGAACAGGCTGTGAAAGCCTGATGGGCGAAAAGGCATTCAGGAGTGGACAATCGGCGCATGAGTTTCCGCATGATGAACCTGGACCACGACATGGAAATGTGTGCAGTTTATGCATGAGGGCTTCGGCATGATAAAGGATGATGACCTATGAAAATATTTCAGAGTGAAGAAATGCGCTTCTTTAATCTCTTTTGGAGATTTGCACAAAAACATAGATGAAGTCATCTCATTGTATTCTTGCTGTTTAAGTCGTCCTGTATCGAGTTTTCTGATGAAGAAAACTTGGTACACAAAACTCATTAAACAGTTGTCTTATTATATAGAATTTATATTATATGTTTTATATAAGATGACCAACCATCCAAGTTTTATGGTGGATATAACTTTCCCCGGAAATGACATCAATTCAATGATCATCAATTAAAACATATTGAAAAGTCCCAAGAAAGACCTGGCAGAAGAGCATATGGGCAGACGGAGAAAACAGGGGGAGCTGGCTGCTGCTATCTACAAGTACTAACTCATTCTACAATATGCTCACCTAGTTTTTAAAAATACTGCTCAGG
The DNA here is from genome assembly GCA_036984385.1 of Crenuchus spilurus. NCBI lineage: Eukaryota > Metazoa > Chordata > Actinopteri > Characiformes > Crenuchidae > Crenuchus > Crenuchus spilurus. Next base: position 50,580 of record BRDA01006726.1, read on the forward strand.
TGAGTCCACAGCATCACCACAAATGTCTTTTCAAGTTAACCCAAGGATAAAAAGAAAAGGTGGGGTTACTGGCCTTAAAACATACTACAACCTAATACACTGGCTGATTTGTATAGGCATACTAACATTGAATGTAGGCTACCATGCAATCCACAAACAGCACTTCATATTTTAAACTTTTAATCTTTCAGCCACACTGTATATAACATTTAACTGTTGACAGCAGTAATAACAGCAGTCAACCATTGCCATTACTAGGATACAACAGTAACTATGGTCAAATTACCAGTGGTGGACTTAATCACCACACAAACCATGCATTTGCTTGGGGACCCAGAGATCAGGGACCTGCTGGCCAAAAAAAACAAATAAACCCTAAATGCATAATTGTTTTTGTTGTTAGACACTACAGAGATACCGTACACCATTGATGTAATTGGGGGACAGGGGGGACATGTGGTATAATTAGGCATAATTTTTGTAAATGACATCTGTTGACCATACAGATCCAAAAATAAGTGTAAAATTGGTGGTAATGGGTTGGAGTGAAGTTGACTAACAAGGTGAATCACAGAACTGCGTGATAATTGTATGCTACATGCTTTTGAGAGTTTATTAATATTTAATAATTTATTAGTATTTTTTTAATGATTAATATTAATTTTATTTTTACAAATACTGATGAATAGTTATTATTTGTATATTATTAATAGTAACTAGTATTTATTAATCAAATATTATGAATACTAATGTTTAAATAATGTATTAATACTTATTAATAATTAATCATTATAATTTAATTTATGTTCAAGCTCGCACCGCACCATAACCATAACTGTAAAAAATTATTTGTTTGATCAGAGCCCCCAGACATAACATTGCTTGGGGTCCCAGAACTTTCAAATTCGCCCCTGCAAATTACATGAAACAAGAACTGCCCCTCTTCTTTATTTCATAGACACACACATTGGATATTTTAATGATACACTGACTGCTGAACTGAAAATGTCCCTGGCTTACTTTTCAGGTATTTTTCACTATCCTAAAACACCCCCCAATAACTAAATAAATTAATACATAAAAACCCTGAGTGGTCAGTTTTATTTTATGAATTCAGTGCACTTCTGCGTGTCTGGTGTCCTGTCCTCAATAATGAATAAATGAAGAATCTCCTGCCTGGCTCATGCTCCTAACTGTGCTATAATAGTGTGCTAGCTAAAAAAAAATCCTCACTGTAGTGATGGGATTTACTTTAGGCTAGCTTGTTGTGGAGCCAATCTGTCGGACAAACCGAGGCTGTAACAGTCCAGCCCAGCTAATAAGGCCCTCCGAGGTGCCCGAACAAGCTTTTAGATTATGACATGGTCTGTGTATTTCTCTTTCTGTATTTGTAACCCAGCAGCAGCAGATAGAAACCACCAAGCTAGCAATCGGCTAGCGCTAGTCTCTGGTGGCACCGACATCTGTTTGCCTGGAGAAAGAGCGGGTTACAACACAACACAGTTAAAGGTCAGGGCCAGGGTAGGAGAAGTCACGCTTCACGAGGGATAGAACAAAGCACCGGTAGGTTTATTCTAGTCAAAAGCAGAGGCAGTCATGTTACGAGCATTATGTGTCAAAGGCTAGAGTTGAGATTCTTTGCTGGAAATCACAGTTGCCATTTGCAACAAAAAACCTCTTTTGAACCTCTGATTTCAAGCTGGTTGCCTCAGTAACAGCGCAACAGAAAATCACAGCACAATCAAATCATTTGAGGATGACCATTTTTTCCTCAATTTATTTTTGGTATCATTGTTGAGACAATGTGATCTCAAAACATCAGATTCATACAAAAAGCCACAAATACGCTTGGGCTACAGATGGGCAGGACTGTGGCCTGGGGCATGGCTGGTATTCATGTCCTTACAAGTGATGCTGGAAGTAACATCTGAAGTTCAAATGGCTTTCACTTTTTTACACACAGTATACTAGTGCATCTCCCAAAATTAGAATATTATGAGAAAGTCAAACTGTCAAAAAGTTAAAAAGTTAAAGGTAAACTGTCAAATATTGTATAATGTAACATATTTCAAGCCTTTTTTGTTTTAATGTTGATAATGTACTAATTTGTAGTATAATATTACTACACTATTATAATACAAACTCCACATGAAATAATAATTTGAGATTTTGGATTTCTGGTTTTCATGAGCTATAAGCCATCAAAAGGCTTGAAGTATCACTTTAGGTTATGACCCTCTCTTCATTTGACATGTCAATGGCCTTGTCGTGTATCATGTACTCTGTGTTTGTTTGTTTAGTTATTATTATTTATTTCATAATAATTTGTTTAATTATTATTATTATTATTATTATTATTATTATTATTATTATTATAATACTTCCACAGTCTTTGCGAGTCATTGTTTGTCACCACATCATGTTTGCCATCATATGGTGTAGTATCATCATTTTCATTTCATAGTCATAGCCACAGTGTTTTGTTTGAGTTTTTGTACTAAAGACTGTGTTTTCTGGAACCCCGCTGCATCCCATCTCCTACGCGCCTGAATGGACATCTCTATGATGAATATAAATACACATTTGGACCTAAATTGTGAACACAAATGATCTTTTTAATTATATTCCTTTTTTTAATGTGACACTGTATTCTTGTACCTGGGGAGAACAAGGCCTGTTTGGAAAATCCACAAGTAACTTGTTTCTGTTATTCATTAATTTATTGAATTGAAAAATAATGGCAATGTAAAATTTCAAAATAGCAGGAGTCAGGAATGGGGATGTATTTCACAAAGCAGGATTTCTCTGTTTAGCCAGGTAACTTAAGCCCTAAGTCAAGCTAGTTCAATGGGAAAATAGCAGAAGGACATTACTATTGGACAATCCTCAACTATCTGGCTAAGTTAGAAATCCTGTTTTGTGGAATACCCTCTGAAGAGGATATGAAGTTAATGTTAACAGACTTAATATTCAGTTAGCAGCATTATGGGTGGCTGTAAAGCTTACAATAACAGTGTTTATTCAAGTATATGAGCAAATGAATGACGATTGGTTTACAAACTATGGTAAATAATAATGACATTGGAAGTTTGGAAGCAGATTGTAGATCCTTATTTCAGTGGGTAAGAAGAATCTCACATGGCACTTTAACACATCACAGCTGTACCAGTCTGCCACTGAATGTGCTTCTCTGCTTTTTCAGTATTGCATACAAAGGGTGTGAGGCCAAGATGACTTTGTTGACAGTCCTCTGTTCTGCCATGTTCTCCAGAGTCCAGCTTGACTACTACAGAGCCAGCTTTCTTGACCAGTGTATTCAATCTGTTTATGGTTGATTTGTTGGTTATTGCCAACACACAACAGCGAATAATACAGCCTCACCACCATGATACAATGTCCAGCTTTCTGCTTAGTGCTTAGTTCAGCTTAGTGCACACAGCAAAAGATCTTACCCTCTTCAGGAGGTACAGACAGCTCTGGCCTTTCATGTACACAATGTGGGTGTTACAACCCAAAGTCTAGTTTACTGTCAAAGTGAACAGCCAGGTACTTATGTCGGGACCACCTCCACGTCTGCTCCATCTATGGTAATTGGTGACACTGTATTACAAAGCTAAAAACCCAGTAACATCTACACTATGTGGTCCTCTATGCATGTATGTTAGGTTGGATTGGCTTATGTGTAGTGTATATAAGCAAACATTTTCTTCAGGTGCTTGATTAGAATCAATGTCCTTATATGCAAGTCTGACCACTTCATGACTGTCTTTGTAATGTCAGTCCTATTTTATTTTTAAATAATTTTTGCCAATTTTTTCCCCTTCCCAATGTAGTAGTAGCAGCCAATTAACCCATCCCATCCACTAGGGGGCTCTCCCCATCACTTTGCACTGTTCCTGACTCTAGGAGGGTGAAGACATGCACACGCCTCCTCTGCTGCGTGTGATACAGCCACCATCTCTTTTCAAACTACCACTGATACATCGTCACTGGGGAGCCAGCGTGCTTGGAGGAAAGCGCAGGATTCCCAGTTCTGAATGGACCAATCAGTAGACGGCTGAGCCAGTGGACATTGCAATGTGTGAGTGATGGGGAGAGAGAGAGAGAGAGAGAGAGAGAGCACTATCTACCCACTCTGAGAGAGCACTGACAATTTTTGCTCTCTTGGGCCCCAGCTGTTGATGGTAAACAGCATGACTGAGATTCATAGTGTCAGCGTCTTAGCCTGCTGAGCCACTTGGGGCCCTGTAATGTCATTCCAACCTTACAAGACTGGGTTCATATTTTTTTCCATCCATCCATCCATCCATCATCAACCGCTTATCCGGGGCCGGGTCGCGGAGGTAGCAGTCTGAGCAGGGAAACCCAAACCTCCCTCTCC
>BRDA01006727.1:0-37888 GCA_036984385.1 Crenuchus spilurus
AACAGCAACAAATCAGTCAAAACTGAATTCTGATTACATTCATTTCTTCTCAAAAAGATTTTATTATTATTATTAATAATAATAATAATAATAATAATGAATCAACGATGTCTGCGCTGCATGCTAGCTACTCACCTCATGCTAATGAGGACGTCTCCATTCCGGAAGATGAAGAGCAGGATGTTCTCTTGCGTCACGTCGTGGAAATTGGCATTCTTCTCGTTGGCAAAGAAAAGGTCAGGCTTCCACAGGCACTGGAACATTTTGGGGTCCACAGTGAGAGCGTCTGACTTGAAGTCCGTCGGCAGGCGCAGTCGAGGGTCGTTCCAGCGTTGTCGCAGGAAAATGTTCACACGGTAGTCCTGAGGAAATCACACACACACACACACACACACACAAAGTGAGAGGACAGAGACAGTTCAGTTCATATGTACTACAATATATACACACACTGGCCACATTATTAGGTACACATACTCAATGTTCATTGAACTCCACTGAGCAGACAAGTGCATGTTGTAGTTCTATAGTTACAGACTGTAGTCCATCTGCTTCTCTGTATACTTTGTAGCCTCCTTTCACCTGTTCTTCAACGGTCAGGACCCCCACAGAGCAGATATTATTGTGACATTAGTGACACTGAGGTGGTGGTGATGTGTTAGTGTGTATAGAGTGGATCAGACACAACAGAGATGCTGGAGATTGTAAACACTGCGTTCACTCACTGTCCACTCTGTTAGACACACATATCTTGTTGATGTAAACTCTGCTGTCTGATCCACTCTAACACACACTAACACACCACCCCCACATCAGTGTCACTGCAGCACTGAGAATGAGTCATCACCCAATTAATACCAGCTCTGGTGGGGTCCTGAAAATATACAGAGAAACAAGTGGACTAGAGTCTGTAATTGTAGTACTACAGTGTGCACATAGTCCTAGGTTAGTTGAGCTGTAGATACAAGTGTACCTAATAAAGTGGCCAGTGAGTGTATATTTAGTGGAAGACAGATGTTCTGGAGGCCTGATTACCATGGTTGTCTCCTGAATTGACCCAAAGCTGTTGATAAAGATGTTCACCTTATCCTCCACTGGAATGCCTGCACATAAACACAGTCATGGTGTATGAATAATTACCTTCCAGAGGAATTTGTGTAACAGCAGAGCAAAAGCCATGTGTGCATATAGTTAACTTTGCTTTCACAGGGCAGGTTTAATTACGCGTGCAAGTGTGTCTGACTGGTCCCGATTTCTATCCTTACAGAACAAAGAAAAACAACATGAACACTTTCACTTAAGCCTGCACTAATACATACACGCACAAAGAGAATACATTAATAATATATAAGCTCTGTTCCATGTTCTCATGCAAGGCTGCTTTAGAGGTGAAAGTGAGGGCCATAGATCTTCAAGGGTTTCGTGTGACACGTTCTAATTCCACAGGGAAGCATAGACCAGCACTCTGCCGAGTGAAGCTAGACAATTTCCAATTATTCTGCATAGCACGAGCCCGGCTCTGTCCTAAAATCAAATTACCATTGTAATGAGCTTGCCAATACCATAATTCTGACTTTCTCAGATATATGTGGACAAAAGTGAAGTCTGGTTCCACTCTGTGTTCAGCTTAAGATTACAGTCATATGCTTTAAACGGTGTTGTTGTTCTGCTAGATTACAGCCATGCACTCCATTACAAAAATACCTTTATAGTGTTCAAACAATCATCGTTCTAAATATAAAAGATAAAAATGTTTTTTAGGGGACAATACTACATTGCAGAAACATGTTCTTTAAAAAAAGTTGCACTAGTGCATCTCCAAGCTGTTTTTTGTAAGTGTAATTTACTCTAGAAATGAGAAACTGGCTTGTGTCCAAATAAAGAAAAATGCTTGAAATATGTAAATGTACATGGAATGAAAATAAAATAGGACTTATAACAATACAGTGGTAACCCTACTTACGAGCATCCCTACTAATGAGTATTCCAGGTAACGAGTCGAGATCTCAGAATATTTTTGTTCCAGCTAACAAGTAGCATAAATTTCTTCAAGTATGCCAAACCACTAGGGGCGCTGCGGTCGTAGCATCTCCTAGATGCTACCGTAGGAGAAGAGGTCAGTCATTACCTTGAAAGTGTAAGTGCTAGTGAAAGCGACGCTAAGGTAGCAAAAGTGAACAAGACAGTTAGATACATTTTACTTTTACTTTTCATAAGTGTAACCATGCCATACATGTACGCCCGTCCTCCTTAGCCGCCAGTCTACACGAGCGCCGTCGTCGTCTCGTTTATGTTTTAAAAACCCATATAAACACATTTAGTATATTAAAGTATACTGTATATTGGCCGGCTGACACGGATTAATGTTTTACATGTATTCTTATGAGGAAAATGCACCCAGCTAACGAGCATTCCAGCTAACGAGCTCGGCTCCTGCACGGATTAAACTCGTAAGTAGGGTTATCACTGTATTATATTTTTTGATGTGATGTGGGTGGATGCTTTGTTTTTGAGAAATTAACAAAGAGTCATGTGGGCTCATGACGAAAACCAGACCGATGAACATTAACTGAGACAAAATTTCCCCAAAAGAAGTTGAGGAAATTGTACGGTAACCAGTGCAAACAATAACCGTGGTTACACTGCATATGACATATAATTTCCTGCAAATTAAGATCAGAATAAAATATGTCCTCTTCCACTTAAAAATAAATTTGTTATGACAGAGTTTCAGAAACATTAAAGAATTAACTCATAACCAATTCCGTAAAGCTTTAGTTACTGTATAATGTAAAAAGACTTACATGTCTGTGTATGTGTTAGTAAACGCTCAGTACCTTTGAAGTTGGGGCGGATGCGGGAGTCATAAGTCACCAGCAGACGGTTGAGGATGTTACTGGTTGAGTTGGCAGGAACTCGATCGAGGTCTTCAGCAGATAACTGACTGTAATGAACAAGTGAATACACATGGACAGATACCCATGCAAGGCTGCACACACAGACACACTCTGTAACAATGATTTGCATTTTCAGCTTTATGAAGTCAGTAACCCGCCTGCCTTAAGATCCTGAGTTCACTGAAGCTCCAATAATAAGTGACACCAACACAAACCCAGATCGTAATGAGATCTGAACAGTACCGAAGAATCTAAGAGGCCTTCACTAAAGAGGAGAACTTATGATGACACAAAAAGGCTAAATCACTTTGCAGTGCAGTGATTTAATAAGCATGAAACCTGGAAGCCTCAGATAAACCCAGTGCTGAGGAAGAGCTAATTAAACCACCACAGAACTCAACACATTGGACCTTTCTCAGACAAAGAGGCTCTATAGCATCTAACTTTCAGCAAAAGTAGTATTGTTTAATTTTTTTTGTATCGTTGGCTTTTACAGTGTTTTACAATGTGACTAGAGGTGATGGTCATAAAATTAGAATATCATGAAAAAGTTGATTTATGTCAGTAATTCCATTCAAAAAGTGAAACTTGTACATAATATTCATTCATTACACACAGACTGATACATCTCAAATGTTATTTGTATATTGTTATATACATGTTATATATAAAATAATAATACAAAATGCAAAATAATATTAAAATTAAAATAATAAAATAAAATAAAAATAAAATTTAAACTAAAAAAATAAAAATACAAAAAAATAATAATTTTGATTATTATAACTGACAACTAATGAAAATTCAAAATTCAGTATCTCAGAAAATTAGAATACTACATAAGACCAGTATGAACATGAAAAGTATGAGCATGTACAGAACTCATTATTTAGTTGGGACTCTTTGGCCTGGATTACTGCAGTAGTGCGGCGTGGCATGGAGTCGATCAGTCTGTGGCACTGCTCAGATGTTATGAGAGCAGGTTGCTCTGATAGTGGCCTTCAGCTCTTCTGAACTGTTGGGTCTGGTGTATCACATCTTCCTCTTCTCAATACTTCATAGATTTTCTATGGGGTTAAGGTCAGGCGAGTTTGCTGGCTAATTAAGAGCAGGGATACCATGGTCCTTAAACCAGGTACTGGTAGCTTTGGAACTGTGTGCAGATGCCAAGTCCATTTTACACTTTTATACACTTTTTTAGTCAGTGAATAATTACGACTATGGCTAAGGAACATTTCAATAATTCTCATTTTCTTAATATATTTGTAACTACATTTGAACAAACATCCCAAACATAGTCCTGTGCTCAAATACTACATTTTCCTAAATGTTTTCCACAAACCATGATTCTGGGAATTTTGGGAAATGTTTTTACGTCAGATGGAACAATAGTATAGAATAAAGCTAATACTGCCTGAAGTAATACCAGCCCTACATTGAAGCATGGTGGTGGTAATTACATGACCTAACAGGCCGTGGAGATGTTTTTCATCAGCAGTGATGAAAATGAAGTAAGAATAGATTAATACAGAAACATGTGAAAAAGTTTCAGTTTGATTTCACTTTCTGTAACTTTAGCTGCCTACGGTGATGCACTCACAGCCTCACACCATTAATCAGAGCTGACTGGTGACTTCACCACAAATCAAACATGGCAGAACTGCTCAGTCACACTCAGCTGCCCCACAATACCCTGGATGGTATCTGAGTTGGACTTGGTTCTTTTGGGGGAAGAATAATAAGGAAAGTCCTCTGACTCTGGATCAGCACTGTTACCGACATCCTCACCCTCATTATTTTTTTAGAATTCCTCACTGATGGAAGTATTTCCTGTCAAAACTATGCTGGAAACATTTTGTTAGCTCCAACAGAAACTTTTTGTCACATTTTTACTCAAAACCCAAAAGAATTTCATGTTTAAGGTTAGTGTTAGCTTCAGCACAGCACAGCAGCATTTATCAACAGTAGTGCAGGACTAGTAAACAGAGTCCACTTGTGTGTAATTTATTCTCAGTTTAACTACAGCTGTACTATGAAGGCCTAGGAGGTTTGTTAGACAACATTAGTGGTCAAACAGCATCACGACAACCAAGCAACACAGCAGACAGCTCAGGAATAAAGTTGTGGAGAAGTTTAAAGTTATAAGAAAACATCCCAAGCCATGAACATCTCACGGAGCACTGTTCAATCCATCATCTGAAAGTGGAAGGAGTATAACACATCTGAAACCTACCAGGACATGGCTGTCCACCTAAACTGACAGCCCAGGCAAGGAGAGCACTCATTATAGAAGCAGCCAAGAAGCCCCTGGTCACTTTAGAGATTTAGAGATTTTTTTTGAGATCCACAGCTCAGGTGGGAGAATCTGTCCACAGAACAAATATTAGTTGTGTGCTCCACAAACCTGGCCTTTACAGAAGAGTGGCAAGAAGAAAGCAATTTTTGAAAGCAAGCCATAAGAAGTCCCGTTTAGTTTGCCACAAGCCCTGTAAGTACACAGCAAAAATGTGTGATCTGGTCTGATCTTTTTGGCCTAAATGCAAAATATTGTATGTGGTGGAAAACTAACACTGAAAATCACCCTGAACACACCATCCCAACTGTGAAACAAGGCGGTGATAGCATCATGCTGTGGGGATGCTGTTCTTTAACAAGGAAGATGTTCAGAGTTGATGGGAAGATAAATAAAGCTAAATTCAGGGCAATCATTTACATTTACAGCATTTGGCAGTCGCTCTTATCCAGAGCGACGTACAACAGTGCTTTGATTCCATAAAGAGAATTATCTCTGCTAGTACAGACAGGTTAGAGTCCAAACAACTCTTCAGTTCAGACACTGTTAGAACAACCATTACTAATAACCGAGAAGGAAGAAAAGATACACAATTATCCACAATATAAGAGCATAACTACGCATTACAACAAGAGATTTAAACTAATGCTGGCTTAAGTGCTGCACAAAGAGATGGGTCTTCAGTCAGTGTTTAAAGACAGTGAGAGACTCTGCTCGCCGAACAGCCAGTGGGAGTTCATTCCACCACATCGGTGGAGCACACATGGACAGAGAAGAGTCTTGATGCTAGTTTTCGCATCAGGGTTTTGAATCCGATTCGAGCAGCTACACGAAGCCAGTGATGTGAACGCAACAGTGGAGTGACGTGAGAGAACTTGGGTTGATTGAAGACCTGTCCAGCAGCTGCATTTTGGAACTGCAGGGATCTGATGGCTCTTAGAGGAAGACCAGCCAGGAGTGAGTTGCAATAGTCAAGTCTTGGACTGGACAAGCACCTGGGCAGCATCCTTGGTCAGAAAGGGTCGGATCTATCGAATTCAACTGTGCCACGTTTGCGATGTGAGTAGAAAATGATAGCTGGTCATCAAGAATCACACCAAGGCTTTTGGCTTATTTTGATGGTACAATGATGGAGGTCTCTAACAGGAAAGGAAGTTCAAGTTGCAGACCAATCATTCCAGAAATTAATAGAAGCTCAGTCTTGCTAGGGTTGAGCTTCAGGTGGTGGGTTGTCATCCATGTGGAGATGTCTGCCAAACATGATGAAATGTGGCTGGATACCTGAGTGTCAGAAGGAGAGGTAAGTAAAGCATCACTTGAGTGTCATTGGCATAACAGTAGTATGAGAATCCATATGAAGAAATTACTTCACCAAGAGAATGAGTATAAAGTGAGAAAAGAAGAGGACCCAGTACTGAGCCTTGTGGGATACCAGTGGAGAGCATGCATGGAACTGATGTGGACCCACTCCATGTTACCTGGTAAGATCAACCTTCTAAATATGTTCTGAACCACTTCAACGCAGAGTCAATGATCCCAGGGTTAGAGAGCACTGACAGGAGGATCTCGTGGTTGACTGTGTCAAAGGCTGCAGATAGCTCAAGGAGAACCTACGACAGTCCGGCAGATCTAGCTGTCTTGAGTTTTTCAGTCACAGTTATCAGGGCCATTTCAGTGGAGTGTGCAGTTTTGAAGGCAGACTGGTATGGGTCCTGGAATTGGTTCTGGGAGAGAAAGACAGATAGCTGGTTATAGACAGCATGTTCAAGAATTTTTGAGAGAAAAGTCAAGAGTGATACCAGTCTGTAGTTGCTGATATCAGAGCTATTCAATGTAGGATTCTTCAGGATGGGAACCACCCTAGCAGTCTTGAATGCTGAAGGAACATGACCTGATGACAGAGAGCTGATAAAAGAGATGAAAGTTAGTAGGTCTGGAGAGATGGACAGGAGGTGTGTGGATGGTATGGGATCAAGTGGGCAAGTTGTTGGGTTGCTGGAAAGAGAAAGAGGTGAACAAGTTTTGAGCATGATGGGAAGAATGAATGGAGACAGTGGAAATAGAGGAGAAGGACTAGCAAATCTTATCAACCCTCTCCTCAAAGAACATGACAAAATCTTCGCAAGTAAGGGAAGAGAGTTGTGGTGGAGGTGTAGGGTTGAGAAGAGAAGAGAAAATACTGAAAGCTTCTGAGGTTCTGATGCCAATGCTTCCAGTTTCCCTCTGAAGAAGGTTGTTTTTGCAGCAGTGACGTTGAGTGAGAGCTTGGAGAGAAGAGATTGATAGTGGTGGAGATCTGAGTCAAGACGAGACTTCTTCCATCTTCTCTTGGAATTCCTCAATTCTCTCCCGGGACTGCGCAGGATATCGGTCATCCAGGGAGCAGGTGGAGAAGATCTTGCAGGTCTGGAGTACACAGGACAAAGAAGAAAGTGAGGAGAGAAAAGTGTCTGTGGCTGTGTCCAGTGAGAGAGAGGAAAAGCAGTCAGGGTTAGGGACGGTAGACAGGATGGTTGAAGCGAGATATGAGGAATAGTGTGTAGGTTGGGATGGGAGAAAGAAGGACAAGGAGAGTTGTGAACAGGAAGAGTAGGGAGAGAGAAGGTGAAAGATAGAAAGACAGAAAGTGATGGTCAGAGCAGTGAAGGGGGATTCCTGTGATTTCCAGGGGTGGAGCAGGTCTGCAGATGATCAGGTCCAATGTGTTGACAGCTCTGTGGGTCAGTGGAGTTTGGTTGAAGGTGAGATCAAAAGATGATAGAAGTGGTAGGAGGCACAATGACTGCAGCTTGTCCGATGGGAGGTTGAAGTCACCAAGGAGTGAGTGGAGATCCATCAATGGGGAAGAGACTCAGAAGAGTGTCTATCTCATCTGTGAAGTTGCCTAAGGTATCAGGAGGATGATAGATCACAGTGATGTTAAGTTTAACAGAAGATACAGCAACAGCATGGAACTGTAAAGAAGAGATTGAGAGATGAGGAAAGGAAAGTGGCAACGAATGCCACTTTTTAGACAAGAGCAAACCTGTGCCACCACCTCTGCCAGTCAGCCTTGGAGAATGAGTGAAAGTAAATGCAGAGGACAGGGCTGCTGAAGTTGCCGAGTTGTCTGGGGTGATCCAGGTTTCTGTCAAAGCGAGAAAGTCAAGCGAGTGGAGGGATGCAAAGGCCAGAATGAATTCTGTCTTCTGGACAGCAGACTGGCAATTCCAGAGCCCACCTGTCACAAAGGTCTGAGAAGGTGATGACCATGGGGGGTAGAGGAGATTGCTGGTGCTGCAGCTTCTATGGCAGTAGTAAGGTCTTCTGGGTCTGGACAATACACAGATAGGTGTTGAAAGACACATGTTAAAAGTAAAATTTGCAGTAAATAAGATTTATCTGGAGGACAGAAGAAGAGCAGACAATACTTAGTCAAGATTGTTGAGTCCTGTTCGTTTTCTCAGCAAAAGGATGGATCTTGATAAGCAGCAAGCACAGATGATTTGTCCTTCAACCGTGACAGACTCATTGAGTCTGTAACAGACACACCAATTTATCTACAGTTGCAAGCTGTTAGCCCCACCCCTGCAATTCACCCTTCAGCTGACCTAAAACCACACCTCAAGCTGCTAACAAACACAGTTTCTGGCCTACCACAATAAGACAGAAGTTCTAACAGGATCCAGTTAAGGGTATATCAAAACCAACCTACCTTACAACAGAGAATAATAAAGTTACAGGAATTAAGCATACAATAAAATAAACCTGTTAAGAGGCTGCAAAAGACTTGAGACTGGAGCAGGTTCACCCACGATAATGACCCCTTTCTTTAAATACATTTTTACCTGATTTTCTCCTCAGTGTGTTTGGTAGCCACTCGACCTGACCATTCGTTAAGACTGACCTATCACTTGTAATGTCCCTGACTTTACGAGGGTGCAGACTAGGGATTCAAACTCACAACCCTCAGATCATAGTGACAGTGTCTTTGTCTGCTGAGCCACTCAGGGATAGAGTTACAATGGAATTGTTAAGATCAAAGCATATTCATATGTTGGAATGACCCAGTCAATGTTCAGACCTAAACCCCATTGAGAATCTGTGGCAAGACTGATGTGAAAACTGAGGTTCACAGACGCTCTCCATCCAATCCAATGAAGAATGGGCAAAATTTTCAGCCTCTAGATGTGCAAAACTGGTAGAGACCCCAAAAGACTCTGTGCTGTTATTAGTGCTGGGCGATAAAACAATACTGATTTGTTTCACGATAATTTTTCCCTCGATGACATTGATAAGCTGGGACAATAGAATTCGATAAGCATTAACATTTGTTTCCATTTCACGTCTAAGTGGCTTGACAGTCTGTTACGTGTCTGCTGCTCTACTGTCCTGTCGGCAGCGGCTCCACCCCTCTCTTGGGGAAAGAGGGAGAGAGAGGAGAGCAGCTGAGAGTTTCAGTGTGTGCTTGTATCCTTGAGAACTCTTTAGAGAGAGTCTCCTGAGTTGTGTGATACTGCTGCCTTTTAGATCCTCCTCACCAGCGCCGCCAACAGTTACACCGTAATCACGCAGCACAAGAGAAACGAGCATAAACAGCTGTGATGTGAGCAGAAAAACAAGCAAACAGCGTCACTCTAGAGTTGAGAGACAAGAACTGCATCTTCACACAGCAGCACAAGTCACAGTGCTCACTTCTCGCTGCTGCACATGCGAGAATATTATTCTGCTCTCACTTTTCTGCTCTGAAGTTTATTAACAAAAATTTTATATCATGATAATCATCAAGATCGATCAATATAGAAAAAAATATTGTGATAGATTTTTTGGCGATATCACCCAGCTCTAGCTGTTATAGCAGTAAAAGGTGGTCCTACAATGTATTGACTCAGGGGGGCTGAACACAAGTATGCAACAGACTTTTCAGATTTTTATTTATTAAAAGCTTTGAAAACCACTAATCATTTTCTTTTAACTTCACATGTACTTCCTACTTTGTGTAGGTCCATCACATAAAATCCCCAAAAAATTAATTTTAGTCTGTGAGTGTGATGTGGAATAATGTGTAGAAGTTCAAGGGGCATGAATACTTTAGCAATACATCATAAGTTAATGCTTTAATAACAACCTTCAAAGCTAAAAGTTAACGGCTATAATCATAGTAGTGACCCACGAGTCACAGGAGTTAAACTGTAGAAATAGGGAAATGTGGGGTCAATAAAGAGGTTATAGAATCCAGACTGATCTGACCTCAGTGTGTCTGCCTCCCCTACACTGCTGGTCATAACACCAATAGAAATACCCCATAAAGACAGGAATACAAGCTATTTTTGATGATTTTGGTTTTGTGAGGTCTTTTGGCTGCTTTGTTTGAAGATACGTTACATAAAAAGAAGTAATTACATAAAAGTGAAAGAGTGCATGACTGTGTGCTTGTGTGGAGGAGAGAAGAAGAAAGAGAGAGAGCAAGAGCCAGAGAGATAGAGATAGAGAGAGAGAGAGAGAGAGACTCACGAGGGACAGATGACTTGTTTGCCCTTCTTGCCTTTCTTGGGTTTGCCTCCTTCTTTGGCAGTGCCCTCAGCAGAAAACTGAACCAGCAGCAGCAACAAGAACAGTCCCCTCAGAACCATGACTGCACACCTGCACCTCACACACACACATACAAACACACACACACACACACGTGTTTGTTTTACTATATGTAGTGAGGACCTCAATTTGATTTTTGTCGATAACCCGAATCTTACTCCTTAGTTACTTAATCCTAAATATAAGCTTAAACCTTAAACCAAAGCAAATTTAATTCAATCTTTCAGCTTTTTCATTTTTTTTTCAGAAACAGATGAATTTGAGGTGAAAACAGCAGGTTTAGGTGAGGACCAGAGAAATGTCAACACTTACAGATTTTACTTGTATTTGTATTGTTATGAGTACATCTGGTCCCAACATCATGATAGAAAAAGAAGAGCACACACACATTTGTTTCTATGAAATGTGGAGACCTAAACCTGAAACTTAACTACTACTATTAGCCTAAACCTATCCTAACCATACCCAAACTTTAACCATGATGTCACTTTAATATTTAATCACACACAACCTAGCTCCCACAAGAAAGAAAAGTTGCACAAAGAATCAAAAGTATCGAAATGTTTCAATACCCAACTCTGGCAATAAACTCTAAACTCTCAATACTTTCTAATACAAGTTGCACAAACTTAACACTCAGTTGTTGACATGTATGTAGAAAATGTAGGCTTAGGGTTATTTGTCTAAAAAGTACATATTTGGGAAAGACAAAGGTGAGTGTTCATAATTTATATCTAGAGTATTGTTTTGGTATCATGTAGAGATGGACCGATCGGTGTTTTTGAGGCCGATTTCGATTTCCGATCCCTTTTCAGCACGATCGGCCGATAGCCGATAGCCATCGAGGGCGGGGCTATATGCCACGCAAATCTAGGAGCAGTTGTTGGCACAAGCAAGACAAAATATGGTCGAAACTGTTTATTGCCGTTAATAACAAACTCATGTGAACATCACATCTATAAAAACATTAGCAGTAAATGACCTAAATCATACAAATACAGCCTATATTGCAGTCATTAAATTTAGATTATTAATACATTTAAAACGAAAAATACAGTAAATGAAATAAATACAGGCAAAATTTCAGCCATTAAATGCAGATGCATGGTTATTTTACAATGAAAAAACTGCAACCATTAAGTGTATAATTATTTTAAAATCAAATTTAAATTAAAGTAAATTAAAAGGTCAGTACTAAAATCATTAAACCTTTAACCTGTAAATTATACAGATACAGACAATACTGCAATTCTAATCATTAAACCTGCATTAATGATTATCAAACGAAAAAAATACATTATCAAAGTCAAAATGCACCTATTAAACATAGACCCTTGTTTTAAAACGAAAGCTGCAACCATTCAATGTAGATCTTGAATTATTATTATTATTATTATTATTATTACGAAAAATAGTAAGCTAGTTAGCCGTGCTAGCTCTGCTATTTGCTGATACTCACTGTATTCAGTCGCGAGGTGTACTCGTGTCGTATCAGATTAGTAGTATTAAATGTCTTTGTCTTGGTTCCTCCTCGAGGGACGTTGACTTTACAAATTTAACAAATTGCCTTGGATGTTTTTTTCACACAAGGTAAAAAACGTCCAGACTGACGACATTCTGTATATCCGCACATGCAGCTGAACACCGTAACCAGGTTCTTTAGCCACTCGCGAGTTCTGCTGTTTTAGTCTGTTTTTCGAAAAAAGGGTATGTATTTCCCTCTAGTGGTTCAGCTAGGAATTGCAGGGACATGACAGGATGTGGTTCGCGGAGGGCTCCTCTTCCTTGATGAAACGCTAGCTGGAAATACAGAAATCTTGAGATCGGCTAAATTTCAAAAGATATCGGCCGATCGCGATCACATATTTTGATAAAAAAATCGGCCGATACCGATACATAGCTGATCGATCGTTTCATCTCTAGTATCATGTATTGTAATAATGCAGTTAGTATCAGTATCAAAATCTAAATTCTGGTGTAGTGACAACTAGGCCTGGACGGTAAACCTAAAATTTACCGATACCGATATTTATTACAATAACCGACATCATTTTGCCCATGTTGGTAATTTCGGTGTCTTAAAAAATGAAAAGAAAAGTCGTTTTGTCTTTTTTCACCCGACTACGTTCATGTTCCTTTTAAGACGCTGCTCTCCGTAGGGCAGCCTGTAGTCATGTGACTACAGGCTGCCCTACCAGTGCGGGCCCTACGGAGAATGGTCTGACTGCAGAGCCGCACAGCCACGGATTTATGGCAGCACTTTTACGCCGAATGCAGCGCATATGCGGTAAACATATATAAACTGCGAATGTTAAAGGAGGTTTGCAATGGTTATGTGTTCCAATGCATATTTCCATACAAGAAGGAAGATTGTTGCCGATATATGAGTGATGTGACACATGCTGCGACAAATATCATTGTCCGTTTTGCTCCATAGAGTATTATAAGCTAACATCAGCCAGTAAACTTAGGAGTCATCTCAAACTACATTTTAACCGAGCAGTCCAGCATGAAGGTAAGTCAGTTAACACAACAATAACAGTCTTTTAACACAACAGTACAACATAGGCTGTACAATAAGTCACAATATCTAACATATAATAGTTATCTACAATGTTGAACATGTCATAGCATATGTATACAATTATATAAATATCAGACTAATTATATAAATATCAGACTTTGTAAACTGCACATATGATTAAGCCTCAAATTACAACTTTTTAAACAGTATAATCAACAAGGTTTATATACCTTGTTGTCATTTGAGGCTTAATCATATTTATATAATTGTATACATCGTTAGATATTGTACAATTTATGTTGTACTGTTGTGTCAAAAGCCAGTTACTGTCATTACTAAGCCTTTCATAGACCTACAATTATTTTTATGGCTCCACACTTTTCACACTATTTCATACAGTATTCACCGATGTGGCTTAGGGTGCAGGACACAACTCCATTACCGCTGCATATACTGTCAGTCAAACTAAACAATCAACCACAACACCAAAGCCATGTTCTACAAGTCCCAAGCTGTGCCCACTTAGTGCTGAGCCGTGCCCACCCAGTGTAAAGCTGCATGTACCCAGTGCAGAGCTGTGTCCACCCAGTGTAAAGCCCAGAACCAAGCAGTTCCCACCCAGTGCAGAGCTGTGTCCACCCAGTGCCAAGCCATGTCCACTCAGGGCAGAAGACGACCTGGGATTTTATGCACTCAAAAGAAGAGTTAGTGTGAGATCTGTTGTCCAGGAAAAATGTCCTATGTGCAAAGTTCTTATGAACAGATGCAGCATCAGAAAGCATATTGACTGTAAACATACAAACCAGGAGCTTTTTGATGTTAATTCTAAATACCACCTGAGGAGTGAGTGTATTGATGAGGTTAATGGTGTTTTTTCTGTCCAAGATATTTTCTTCAATTATTTATGCTTTAATGTTAATTAAAGTGGTAAGAAAAAGAGAATTGTACCATCAATATAACTGGCTGCAAAGTATTTATGTTGGCCTAACACATTCTTTATTTTTGGGGTATGTGTGTATTAGTATTATCGTCCATTTATCGTTATCGTGGTGATCTGCTCAATATATGTTACCCCACCAGGGAAAACCAGGCCAAAGTCACCGGGCAACTTATTGAGATATCGTGTCAATATCATGTCACTCGCATTAGCGATAAAACTTAGCTACTCAGTATTATTGCTGTAAATGAAAGATAACAGTCTCAGATATCTGTCGTAGTACATATTTTGATCAAAAACAAAACTTTAATTCACAAAAAAGTTTTTTGGAAAAGAAAATTTTGGAAAAAAAAAGACTTTGACCTGGTTTTCCCTGGCGGGGTCACATATCGCAATGTTGATTTTAGGCCATATTGTCCCAGCCCTAGTGACAACCCTACTCTTCACAATTTGTGTAAACAGTGTATGGTCCCAACAACCTAGTGCACGCACACACACACACACACACATTTGGTAATACTTCATTTATAGGGACATTCTATTAATCTTACATCATACCAGTAATCTTACACTTGGACCTAAATCTAAACTTAACATTAACCTCAGTAATTAAAAGAGAGTCTTACACCTAAACTTAAACTTAACCTCAGTAAACAAAATACAATTTTACACCTAAATCTAAATCTTAACACCATTAACCAAAAGACAAAAGAAAGGTTATGACATTTTCTTGTGAGCACCAGAAAAATGTCTTCATTTCTACATATTTTACTTATATCCCTATGATTAGGACACATGGTCCCCACAAAAAGATAAATACCTGAAAACACATACACAGACTCTCTCTCTCCTAAGGGCCCACATCACACTTTGACTTCAAATTCAGCAGCTTTCTCCTCAGGTCAGTAATGTTAAAGTACAAAGTACAACAGTAAAGTACAACCTTCAGTAATGCCTTCTCTGCTGCTCAGACACACAGCTAAACACCTGAACTAACAGCCAATGGAGGTGTCTAATCCTTATAGGCATTATATTGTTATATTATATTTTGAATAAATCAATGAATGAATTAAACTTTGTCATTGCACACAAGTACAAGTACAGCAACATTGTTTTAAGTTGGAAGAGAATAGTATTTTGAAATACTAAGTGATTTTGAGATATCAAGTATTATTTTGAGATACTAAGTCATGATACTATTCCTGCCAAAAAATACAATCGAATCATTATTTTGAGATAGTACGGCATAATTTTTGACATAATGTCATTATTTTGAGATGCTAAAATGTTATTTTGAGATTGTAAGTCATTATTTTGAGATACAGTGATTTTAAGATGTTAAACCGTTATTTTGAGATTGTAAGTCATTATTTTTGAGATACAAAGTGATTTTGAGATGCTAAACCGTTATTTTGAGATTGTAAGTCATTATTTTGAGATAAAGTGATTTTGGGATACTGTGAGATAGAATCTCAATGTTTTGTGATACTAAGTCCTTACTTTGACATATTAAGTCTTTCACTTTTAAAAAATAAGTTAATTTAAGATACTGTTATTATTTTTGATACTAAGTCATTATTTTGATATACTAAATCTGCATTTTGAAATATTATTAAATTATTACTATAACTGTATTAAATATTATAATCAAAATAATCAGAAATCATCTCAAAACTTGATGTCTTAGCAATTCACTTAGTAATGAACAATAATAATTATTTGTTGGATATTTTGAAGTGGTGGTAATGGGCTAAAGCCTCCAGGTGCCATATGTTAAAAAATGTTATTTTTTTACTACAGCAGGTTTAACGCGCACGCGCACATTTGGCACCACGTAAAGTCCGAACGCTCACGCGCTAATTAAACACAATATTAGCAACTAATTAAATAGTAATGGTGGTTAAACATATATGTGAAAAGTGCTGAGTAATGAGAAAGTACGAGTGTAAACTCTGGACCGCCTCCAGCGCCACCTCACTGAGGGAGCTGAACTTAGCTTGTTTATTCGGCTGAACTCAGCTTCTTACTGGAATATGTCATTCCACCTTAAAAAGAGCAGTAGTTACAGTCAGGCGCCCGAGGCTTTTACAGTAACAGCTGTAGTATTTAAGGTGGAACTGAGAATTGCAATAAGAAGCTGAGTTCAGCTTCATCCTCACTGCAGCAGAGCAGAGGCGACCGCTTTTACATCACAAACAAACAAACAGCCATGACTCAGGATTAGACACGAACCATGTGGACACACACATGCCCTTGACGTCCAGAGCTTAAAATGACGTCAGAAGGATACAAAGGTACGAGCTCTTACCTCATGAAGTTATCACAGCGTCACGCTCCTGTCTAGTCTCCGCGCGCGCTGCTGACCGAGTCCATCTCACACAATGTGTGTGTGAGAGAGCGAGAGTGAGCGTGCGCGTCTCCTGTCCCGGAGAAGATGGATTGCGCGCGCACGGGGCGTCCCACTGCATGCGCATGCTCTCGTGCGCGCGCCTCTCGGAACGTCCCGGCTCGAGCGGAGAGTTCAGAGGAGCACGGATAACACCGGGCTGTGTCTCAAATGTAACTACTGCCGCCTACTCTACTCAGACAGGAAGTCATCAAGTGTCCAAATCCAGTGTGAACACAAAAGGCAGCGTTTAAACACTCCGGTCAGGTGTTTGTGTAGTAATGGTGAGCGCGTCTTAAACGTGAGCCGGTTACGAATGACTTTAGGCATCTACTTAGGCAGCAAGTGACCAAGACATCTGAAGTTTCAGACACAGCCACAAGACTCAGCTGAGGATAAATTAAACTACCAGCAAAGAAGGAAGGAGCCTGGTTTACAGTGAGTAGGAGAGGAATTTAAAATAGCAAAACGTTAAAAGTGGCTAAAATGTTTTTATTGCAGTAAAAGCGAGTGTGCTCTGCTAAAGCTAGTCGCCCTTCGTGTCTCATTGAATGAAGAGTTTTCTCTCACTGGGACACTAAAACTAAATGAGGACGTGTGTTAGAGAGGCTCTGTGCTTGTATTGATGTCTGCGTGAGGACCAAATATCTTTGTATACAAAATACAAATCTTTGTATTAAGCACTTTGTGGGGACCAAATGATTTTGTATTAAACATCTTTTGGGGACAACATGATTTGTATTGTGCTCTATGTGGGGACCAAATATTAGATATAATTAATATATGGGGTTGGTGTAGTGCAGCAGCATATACACTCAAACAGTTGAACAAGGAAATACCCCACAAAGGCAGGAATACAGGGCAGTGTGTGAGAAGGGTGGGCATGTACAAGTAAGAGAATGATAGATGGTGTGTGAGAGAGAGAGGGAGTGAGGGAGGGAGAATATCTAACACACACACACACACACAATTAGAAGATATCTGGAATGAGGCTGAGAATTGTAGCTGAAAATGGCCATTTGGGTGTGACTGTGTGTGTGTGTGTGTCGCAGATCACAAGAAAGATGCTAGGAGATGCAGTGCAGTGCTGTGTGTGTTTCAGGATTTGTGTAAGTGGAGAGGACAGTCAGTTCAGAGAGTGGCTTGCTGCCAACCCACTGCAGAGGATGAATACACACACACACACACACACACACACACACACACACAGAGTCTTTATTAAACTTCCAGCATTCTTACCTATAAAACGGCAATCCCTCTCTCTCTCTCTCTCTGTTTCTGTTGAAGCTGTTCTATTGTTCAGTGACCAGCTTTGACCATTAATAAACATTCCCACTATCTGGCCTGGGACTGTGGAACTGGACAGACTTCATGCCTTACACACACAGACTGACGCGCACACACACCATCTGTCAAGGACTAATATGAACATAATTCTCATTCTGCTCAGTCAAACCTGACATCCCTGACCACAGATCACTGAGTCCTCACCGAATGCCCTGAACATGCCCTGAACTGGATAATCACTGGAGGATACAGCAAGCAGACTTGTTCAAATGGTCCACTACAACAAGATTAAAGTTGTCCTTATTTTAATGCTGACTTACTTATGAGCAATACGAGGCTGACATGCCAAGAAATATAATCAGCAGCAAACAAAAGTTTTTATATTTTTATTGATATACTTTGTATGTCTATATATTTGAGAAGAGCGTTAGTACTTATGCGATACTGTAACCATGTGATCTCATACTATGACCATACAGTGCATCACAAAAGTCAGTACACCCCTCACATTTCTGCAGATATTTAAGTATATATTTTCATGGGACAACACTGACAAAATGACACTTTGACACAATGAAAAGTCGTCTGTCTGCAGCTTATATAACAGTGTAAATTTATTCTTCCCTCAAAATAACTCGATATACAGCCACTAATGTCTAAACCACCGGCAACAAAAGTGAGTACACCCTTTAGTGAAAGTTCCTGAAGTGTCAATATTTTGTGTGGCCAACATTATTTTCCAGACCTGCCTTAACTCTCCTGGGCATGGAGTTCACCAGAGCTTCACAGGTTGACACTGGAATGCTTTTCCGCTCCTCCATGACAACATCTCGGAGCTGGCGGATATTCCAGACTTTGCGCTCCTCCACCTTCCACTTGAGGATGACCCAAAGATGTTCTATTGGGTTTAAGTCTGGAGACATGCTGGGCCAGTCCATCACCTTTACCCTCAGCCTCTTCATAAAGCAGTGGTGGTCTTAGAGGTGTGTTTGGGGTCATTATCATGCTGGAACACTGTCCTGTGACACAGTTTCCAGAGGGAGGGGATCATGCTCTGCTTCATTATTTCACAGTACATACTGGAGTTCATGTGTCCCTCAATGAAATGTAACTCCCCAACACCTGCTACACTCATGCAGCCCCAGACCATGGCATTCCCACCACCATGCTTGACTGTAGGGATGACACACTTATCTTTGTACTCCTCTCCTGACTGCCACCAAACATGCTTGAGACCATCTGAACCAAATTAATCTTGGTCTCATCAGACCATAGGACATGGTTCCAGTAATCCATGTCCTTTGTTGACATGTCTTCAGCAAACTGTTTGCAGGCTTTCTTGTGTACAGACTTCAAAAAAGGCTTCCTTCTGGGATGACAGCCATGCAGACCAATTTGATGTAGTGTGCGGCAGATGGTCTGAGCACTGACAGGCTGACCCCCCACCTCTTCAACCTCTGCAGCAATGCTGACAGCACTCCTACATCTATCTTTCAAAGACAGCATTTGGATGTGACACTGAGCACCTGCACTCAGCTTCTTTGGACGACCAACATGAGGTCTGTTCTGAGTGGACCCTGGTCTTTTAAAACACTGGATGATCTTGGCCACTCAGTTTCAGGGTGTTGGCAATCTTCTTGTAGCCTTGGCCGTCTTCATGTAGCGCAACAGTTCATCTTTTAAGGTCCTCAGAGAGTTCTTTGCCATGAGGTGCCATGTTGGAACTTTCAGTGACCAGTATGAGAGAGTGTGAGAGCTGTACTACAAAATTGAACACACCTGCTCCCTATGCACACCTGAGACCTAGTAACACTAATGAGTCACATGACATTTTGGAGGGAAAATGACATACAGTGCTCAGTTTGGACATTTAAGGGTGTAGCCTCTTTTAAAGGTGTACTCACTTTTGTTGCTGGTGGTTTAGACATTAATGGCTGTATATTGAGTTATTTTGAGGAAGAATAAATGTACACTGTTATATAAGCTGCACACAAACAACTTTTCATTGTGTCAAAGTGTC
Source organism: Crenuchus spilurus (assembly GCA_036984385.1). Taxonomy (NCBI): domain Eukaryota; kingdom Metazoa; phylum Chordata; class Actinopteri; order Characiformes; family Crenuchidae; genus Crenuchus; species Crenuchus spilurus. The sequence continues at coordinate 19,916 of BRDA01006727.1, forward strand.
ATTTTGTCAGTGTTGTCCAAAGAAAAGATATATTTAAATATCTGCAAAAATGTGAGGGGTGTACTCACTTTTGTGATACACTGTATGATCTTATACTACAACCATATTGTAAGGGTCTGTCCCCTGCGTAACAGCGATTCAGCTAGCATGGGACTGCCCCTGCAGAGCGGCGATTGGACCTGCTGCTAGAGATTATCCCCAAGATGTGGCAATTGATCACAAGGGCAGGCCCTTTTTATTCCATTGTTACTGGGTATCCTTTTCCTCCAGCACAGCAATTGGTTGCTGGGTCGAGCTCCTGTCCCCTTATAGATCAGAGCCAGTAATCAGCTCATCGTGCTCATTTCATTTAATCCATCAAGCCATTTCAGTTTGCCAGGCATTCTCTCAGTTTAGTTTAAGGAGGTCAGGGAAGCTGCTGTCTTTTTTTGGGGTTGATTTGGGAGATTCTTTGTTGTCTGAAGAGGAGGCCCTCCAGTAAATCTGCAAGCCTGGTGAATCGGAGCCATAATTCCAGGCATCGTGCAGTATGGCGGCTCCTTCCTTTCCTGTTGGTGTTCAGTAGGCTGCAGAAGCCCCCTTGCCATGGTAGCATCTGGGTAGGGAGGCTTACCCACTCACAGTCATCTCAAGTGGTACTGGGGTGCGGTAGAGGCCCCTCCGGGGCTGGCGCTGCACCTGCCAAGCGTAGGAATCTGTTTAAACCTACCGGAAACGGTAAAGCCTCTGCCTTAGTGCCCGTGAGGTAAGTTTTATTTTCAGAGCTGTATTTTTAACAATTTCCTCAGAGTGCAGAGGAAGTGTGTGTGTACCACACCTTTCCACCTCCGCTGCACTCATTCACCCCTGACTGTAGCTTTATTTTGTAGGATTGTTTTCTGTTATTTTTTAGCTTTAGTTCCCTCTCTGCACTTGATTCCAAACCAGAAGTCAGTATCTGTGCTTTTCATTCACACAGAGCCTTGTTCCAGAGGGCAATTGACTACAACCTCTGGCTCATGTCGATGTCGTACTATATGATCTTCGCATACAGTCACCATGTGATCTTCACCTGCTATTACCATATACCATGATCTGAACCAGCAAATCCTCTGATGGTGTGTATGGCTAAGTTTAAAGTTGTCTTAAGGGGAATAAATTGATATTAAGAGTTGAGAGTAAAGATGATGCAACCTGAACAACTGTTGCAGTTATCTGTAATTCTCCTTTACAATGAATCGATTTCTTAGTGTAAGAAATTTCAGCTGGGGGGGGTAGTTGCATTGTGTATACAGTGAAAGCACAAATGAGGTCCTCTGCAGCTATTTTAAGATCAGTGTTGGACACAGACCTTCTGTTGTACTTGGGGCTACACACATTGACCTACTGCCTCTCCCCCTTCCTCTATCTATTTCTCACACTTCTCATCCTTCCATTCCTGTTAACTGTTTTACCAGCATGACTGTGAACAGTATATGTTAACTAAAGCAATGCTCAAAATAGTATACAACACTGTCCATCCTAAAGGTACAGTACACTTACAAAGATAAGCTAAAACACAGGTCTAACTGAACTTACATTTTTCTTGTATTTTATTTTTCGTTGGTGTCTGCTTATGAAGCTTGTGTGGTTTTGTGGTTTTCCAACCTTTGTAAAGGTTTGCATAAGTATGCATAACCAAACCCCACGACACGTGTGCAGTACACAGAGCACTGGCCAGCTGCTCCAACATCATATATCTACAAGCAGATAATGAACTGTGAGGAGTTCTTCTTTCAACTCACATCTCTGGTCTTCAGTATACGGTCAGAAAAAAAGGTACTGCACGGGTATATTTAGGTCCCTCAAGGTACACAAAGTGTAAATGTACCCTTAGAGGAACAAGTTCCTTAATACAAGTGTACAGTGTATATATCAGTGGCGGATGCTCTAAGACTGCAAGGGAAGCTCAGCTTCCCCTAAAATGTTAAAAAATAAGTGATCAGTAATATACTGTTGTGTGTACATGTCATTGACTAAATATGCGCTACAACTCGTTCAACTTTTGTTCAGAATCAGCTTCTTATCACTGGTAATGTCGCGGCTTTCCTCTCACTCATTCCCGCAGCTTCACAGTGCTTTAAACAGGGTGGACGCTCAGCGTCCACAGAGTTCAATGGTAAAGCAAAACGTGCAGCGAAACGAGACGAGTCATTGGAGAAATGCTGGGCTTTGTCCCGCCCACCGGATGCTCAGCGTCTCTGGGGGTCTATGGGGCAGTGGGCTGGCCTCGGCTGGCCCGGACGCTCAGCTTCTGCATGATGATTGGATGATGTGTCTGAGGCTGAATCCCTTTTTGATTGACAGCTAAATGAGCGAATCAGCGATCTTTTTGTGTAAACATCCGTGGGAAAATTTTTTTTTTATTTTCATTCTGTTCTGAGTTGAACCGAAGACTTTCCTAATCCTCTTAGCAGCATTTTCTTTGTTAAAAACGACTAGCGACAAATCAAGCTTCTATTTCTGGTGGTTTTTTGTAGCTGCTTGTGTTTGGAGACCGACTTCTATCACTCTTTTTGACTTCTATCAAAGTTTCTGGCCAGCGGTAGCACTCACAGGCGGACACACTTCACACTAGCCTCACGCCAGTAAAGAGCTTCTCCTGTTTAAAGCGGCTCAAGTCTTACACCTGCAGCACCATGAGCCAAGACCGTTTAAACAGCCTAGCTCTGCTGGCCATTGAGAGGACACTAGTCGAGTCCCTGGAAAAGAAGCCTTGTTGGTATGACAGGGTCACAGATAATTTTCTTGAAAAGGAAAGGAGGGTAGAATTTACGTATAAATAAACCGACACATTTTATGATGTAGGCTGGAATTGAGCTTCCCCTCCTTGAAAGACCAGCATCCGCCACTGGTGTGTGTGTATATATATATATAGGCAGAGCACAAAAAATGCCCCAGTATGTTCTTCAACAGGTGCACATCGCAAGTTCGAATAGAGAGGGCAGCTGTTCTCAAGTCTCTTAAGTGATGTTTGGGAAGTCTCAAGGTGTTCATTTAATCAGGAGCTCGAAAGAGCAAAAACTATTTTTAGGAGGAAATCCCAGGCACACCCTTCATCTGCATCCTCCACTTCAGCATCTGGTGTTTATCTTCAATATATTCAGTCAAATAATAAAGTCTCACCATTCTGAATGACAAAGGTGCAGTAAAAAACACAACTTCAGCAATGTTCCAAGTATCAGAGACTTCAAAACGGGACATAAGGGTGCCTTGGGCATTTCGGTAGCAGATTTAACCAAAATGTGCCCAAAGTCCTATTACTACTCTGATGATGGGAAGAGAACTAGCTATGTAGATGGGGCTTCATCCACTTGCATATGCGATCCAGGCTGTCTTTGTATTATTCTCTGCACAGCTGCCTTCCACTCTGGAATTCTGGAGTCATCTCAAAGTCCTTTTCTACCAATGTGGAACAGGTTCCCTTCTAGTTCACCTAATCTTGAAGTGTTCAGTGCATCCATCCATTTTCACACCTGCTTAATCCTTATCAGGGTCGTGGTGAGTCCCCTACCCCCTCACTGGGCGCAGGGCATTACACTATTCAACTAAGCCCAGGAGAGGGCGCCAATCCATCGCTGGGTGCACACACACACGGACAATTTTAGAGTACCCAATCCACCTGACCATGTTTTTGGACTGTGGGAGGAAACCATGGAGGAAACCCACACAGACACGGGGAGAACATGGAAACTTCACTAAGATGGGGACTCGAACTCAAGACCTCATCACTGAGAGGCAAACGTGTTAACCACTAAGCCACCGTGCCGTCCGTGTTCAGTGCTTTCCCACTAAAATAAGTTGTTTCAGGAACTGGCAAAGTCTGTTCCCACTTGAAACCAATGAATAGTAGGTTTTTCATTGTGAACTGTGACAAAATCCATGGCCATGTCAAGTTATAGAGGACAGAGAAATCAACAATGACAATGTCCTCGGAGACCGTGCAAGTGGTCTGCTGAAGAAATACAACATTTATTGTGTTTAGTGCTCTTTGAGTTTCAAGAGAAACAGGAAAGCAACATCAGGGGCTCTGTTTACCTTTGTTTAGTTCTGTTATGTGTTACAACATCCTCTGTTGATGATGCATCCTTGGTTCTGATCAAAAGTGGTGTAAACTCAGGCCGGATAGGACCATGGTTCTAAGATTCCTCAAAGGAACAAGTTCAAGAACCAGAGATCATTTGGTCAAAAAGGGATATCAGTGACCCATAACTGGGCTGATATTGAGTTGCACTAACATCAGAAGCTATCAGCACAGAAGCCCAGTGAACCCCAAAAAGCCCAGAGAAAGTGCACAATCATTAACCAATGTGCTTACACAGCAAATTGACCTCTGAATCTAACCCACTATTGAACACACTATGGGGCAGTGAGCACACATGCCTGATGCATTAAGCAGCCCTATCTACAGTGCCCGGGTAGCAGTTGGTGGTTAGGTGTCTTCCTCAAGAGCACTTCAGACACATCCTGCTAGGCGATTGAACCAGTGACCTTCCAGTCACAAGACTGGGTCCCTAACCACCAGACCTTCTGCCCCATTTTATGCCAAGAGAAGCAAAGGTTGCCCAAGGCTCCAATAAGGAGACCAGGCAGATGTCCTCAGACCTCGGAGGCCGAGGAAGGTTGTAGGATTTAGAGAAGGCCACCAGACTTCATCTGGGCTTGGACTTGTGTCCCATTTGAAAAGCGTTCAAGGCTAGAAGGCTCCCGCAGTCCAAAAACATGGACGTCAGGTGGATTGGCTACTCTAAAAAAAAAAAAAAAAATTACCCTGGTGTGTATGAATGTATGTATGTATGCCCAGATATGGTTGGCACTCTGTCCTGGGTGAGCCCCCTAGTGCTCGATGCAGTCCTCCAGGTGGACGGTCGCTTCTCACCAGTGTGTGTAAATGGAGTGTGTTGATTGTAAAGCGTCCTTGGGTATCTAGAAAGACGCTATATAAGTGTAACGTTCCTTCCTTCCTTCCTAGAAGGGACAACCAATTACCTCACAAGCATCTCCACATGATGTTGGACATGGGCATCACAGGTGCTGTAATGACCTCCATAGTAGGCGGATATTCTTGGCAGCAGCAGGAACGTAAGCTCCTTCAGCACTAAAGAGTTATACCCTCCTAGTGTGGCTACTTACTGGGTAGATTCAGCAGTGTCAGCAGCATACATCATCACTTGGCAGAATTTAATTTAGCTAATTTGAAGTTTCATGACTTTGAGGGCAAATGAACATAGACTTGAGCTTCTGTCAGGCGGCTAAAAAAAGGTCAAGCTCTTAGAACCATGTGCAGGCTAACACAGCCAACGGTGCAGGGTCAGCACATTGACGAGTCATTAGGTTGCTTGTAATAGCAATGCTGAAGTATGCTTACACTATTTAAAGTTCTGGCTGTTGTTTAACAAATGTGTACTGGTGACACTGGCAGTTTCCAAAGAGTGTGTGTGATATACTTACCACACTAATGGTTCATTTGGTTCATATTTTAAAGGGCATCATTATTTGCAATTAACACTGAGTAGGACATGTCAGGGTCTACCCTTTGATGTATGGTGTTTGTCTTACCCATTCTAATGGACTAGTTGTTAAAGAAATGGGTCAGTTTCACTTGTCCAGACATGTTTGGAGTCTAAATTTAGCTTATTTAGCTAGAACTGGAGCTGCAAGGCTGACACTGCAAACACTAGGGCTCTGTAGTCACCTAAATAATGTAATCCCCAGACTAACTGGCATTCACTACTCTAGGATACAATAGTAGGCATGATATACTCGTGCATCTCCAAAAAATAATTGTAAAAAAGTTCATTTGTGCTCATAATTTTAGTTAAAAAATCGTTAACTGTCAAATTTTACATTCATTACATGTAAAGTTATTATTTTAAGATTTTTTTAAATGTTGATGCTGTTTCAATAATAATTTACTCCAAATAACATTAATTTGAGATTCTGGATGTTCTGATTTTAATGATCTATAAGCCAAACTTTATATGTAATCAATATAAAATATCTGATAACTGACCTTTTTGAATACAGTTATGAATACAAATGAACTTTTTAACCATATTCTAATATTAGCCTTCCTGCGGTGTTACTGTGACTTTGACTACTTGTTGGGAATGTTAGGCACAGGGGTATGATTAGGGCCTGGCTATAGCCACAGCTCTATTCTCACTAGTCCTGCGTATATAAATATATCGCCATGCAGGTCTGACATTCACTTATTTGCCCTGACTGGTTTCTGCAGACCACATTTTTATTATATTTTTTTCTTCTCTTGAATAAGGAAAGACTGTCTGAGTGAAGGGATACAAATGTCATTGTAAAGGTGTGACATCTCCCTGAAGACATGCCAGTTAGGTAGATATTTAAACACTGGATTGGTCAAATTCATTCAATGAATGACATAAAAATGTTTAAAACTTAAAAAGACAACCAGCAGTTTGGGACATATAGATAAAACATGGTGAAAATATAAGTTTTTGCTGGTTGTAGTATAGGAATTGGATTTAAAACTGACCAACTAAACCTACTTTGAATAACTATTCTGCTAATATTTCACTGGATATTATCAGTGGGTCAATCTGATTTACAACCTACCACAAGTGTCCTTTGGAATACTGCTCTCTGGTGTCCAAAAGTAAGAATAAAACAGTTAAACTCATAAGAATAAGAACAGATGTTGTGAGGAAGATAATGTGTCGATAGTTAACAGAAATATACTGTACATATGTTGCCTATCAAACATACACACAACTGCTGATATTAAATACATAACTAAACCAAACATTAAAACTTTAGGCTAGAAATAAACAAACATATGTTTATGTACCAAATATGATTTTCTTTAATTAGTACCAAGAGAAATAGAAAATATTCAGCAAGCACAAATCACTGTAAATACAAAATGACAAGTAGTGTTTGGGCTGCGGTCACATAGTATGTTTATATATCAATATAAAACACTGAGAACAATGAAACATTTCAGCCCCAGTGTCTAAAATGTTTGTATTAGTGATAAACTGTTCATGAACCATCATGTTATTGTAGATTTCAGAACTTAGTGCTAATCTGCAGGTCTGATCTGGTCAACTATGCGTGAAAAGAGGTCCTCTTCAGTGTATATGTGTGTGTGCGTGTGTGTAAGAGTTAGGCCTCAAGCTGGTCCTGCTGCAGGTATTTAGAACAGTCTGAGGTTTTCTTCAGCTGACTGATGTTCACACTTTCTGAGCACATGGGACACACTGACTCTGTTTCCAACAGCCTGATGTCCACGCAAAAACAACAACAACAACAACAACACACACACACACACACAAGAAAAGAAAAAAGAAAAGCATTAATTTAGAATTACTTTTTAAAGATTTTTCAAATGTCTCATTAGACTAGACTCAGTTTGGGTAGTTAGTGTGGCTTTCTGTTTTTTGAAGATCTGGCAACCCTGTATTTGTGAGACTGTAATAAAACTGGTAAAACTGTGTTAGTAGCTGATGTGTGATGGTATTTAACTCAGGAGGACATTAAACAGCTGGTGGACTGTACATAATCAGATGGAGAAGTTGAATGAAAGCCAGTCAGCTGCTGTTTTAGCAGCTCTGTGTGTAAACAGGAGTGAAGTCAGCGATGCCTCAGCACTACACACATGTACAGACAAAAAGACAAATCTGTTGTGATCTGATCTCACCGCTCACATTCAAGCCACATGCTCACAAATCAGATCTAATCTAGGACCACATATGAAAGTGAGTCAAATCTGATTTGAAAACATGAGATTTGACACATCCACACAGTCTGGAAAAAGATCAAATATTAGTCACATTATGACCAAAAAATCAGATTTGATTCACTTCAGCCTGGTAATGTGAACTTAGCCTTAGTCTCCACGGTAAGATGTGTAGATGATATTAACACAGAACATAATTAATGTGTATTCTCCAAGCTTCAACATCTCATGTCTTTCTTGGTATTTACATTTTTAATGGGCACCAGTGCAAACTGCTAGGGAAACCCCAGGACTTATTCTGGTGAAACGACAGCAAGGTGATGGATGTATATGTAAATGATAGGTATGCAAATGGAAAAACAATTAAAGTGATGGATGGTTGGGCCGATGGCTGAATGAAAGTATGGCTGGACGTACTGCGTGAACTGAGAGTAGAGAGCGGGGAAGTCGCAGTGCGGACACACACACCAGTCCTCCTTCTCCATGTGACGGCCCTACGAGAGAGAAAACACATCCAGAGAATCACACAGGGTGGATTAAATTCTGTACATGAACAACATTTTTAATTTTACTGTTGAAGTTCACTGAGGTACACAGAGCCAGCATGAAAATCTAATGTCTCCAAACAAGTGGGATGTCTGAAGGAATTCACTGATACTTAAATAGTGGTAAACTTTTTAAATAGCTGATAACTTGTCCATTAATTTTGTTTGCAGTTGAATATTTCAGGTTCAGATCAAGATTTCATTAAAGTGTTAGTATGTGTCCTTCCTTACTGTAGCTATGCAATAGGGCAGGTTGTTCTTGCAGCCTGGACAGAGCAGCTCACACTCAGGCAGGCTGAAGCCACAGTATGGGCATGGAGAACTCTCCTCCTCCACCTCAGATGTGTCTGGACGACTGCATTATTGTGAGTGGGATGACAAAGACATGCAGACAAAGGCGTCAGGTTTGCAGGTTTCATTTAGCATTCAGTATACAACGCCCTCCATAATTATAAGCACCCCTAGTTAAAATGTGTTAAAAGCCTTAAAATAAATAATTTTTTTATTGCAGAAAAATAATCTCACTCTGAAAAAGTTTAGAAAAAAGTAACCTTCAACAAGTGAAAAAGAAATAAAGAAAAAATCCTGACTAAGAAATAATCATTTCCCATAAAATGACATGTTCCACAATTCCTGGCACCCTTAACAATTTCTTGGAAATAAATGTATTTGAACCATTTATGCTATTTCTACTGTAGTTTATAAAGTGGATCAAAAGTATCTAGGAACCTTTAATTAGTAATTTCAGTATTTCCCTGGGGTATGAATACGGCATTACAAAGAGGTCTATTTCTCTTACTCCTAAACATGGGAAAGACAAGAGAAGATACTATTCAAGTAAGGCAGATGTGTGACGACCTTCATAAATCAGGCAATGGCTACAATAAAATAGCCACTCAGCTGCAGATGCCTTTATCTACAGTCAGAGCAATCATCAAAACATTCAAAACATCTGGAACTGTGACAAACAAGCCTGGAAGAGGATGTAAGTGTATCTTGCCACCATGCACAGTGAGAAGGATGGTAAGAGAAGTATAAAGTTCTCCAAAGCTCACTGTAAGAGAATTGAATCAAATGGTAGCATCTTGGGGTTAAGAGGTCTCCCAGACAACCATCAGACGCTATCTACATGTCAACAACCTGTTTGGGAGGCATGCATGGATAAAGCCTTTTCTGAGTTATACTCATAAGCGTAAACGGGTGGAGTTTGCCAAGCAGTACTGGGATTTTAACTGGGACTGTGTGCTTCATAACACAAAGGATGAGTACGCAGAAAAACACCTCATGCCGACTGTTAAGTATGGGGGTGGATCGATGATGCTGTGGGCCCGTTTCTCCTCCAAAGGACCTAGGAACATTGTAAGGATACATGGGATCAATGTTCCCTCTAATTTTTTATGTGTCTGAGCAAACACACAAACTCTCTGAGTGGTGCCTTGAACCACTGTGAGCAACATCGTGCACTCAAATAAAATTAAATCAAATTGATTTATAAAGCACTTTTTACAACTGATGTCACAAAGCAGCTTTACAGGGTTAGTAATAACAAACCCCAAAGCACTGTGGTCACGCCAGCATCACATCCATCCAAGTTACATGGTTTTATTAAAAGAATCTAATTACAGCATTTCTGTTAACATTTCTGTTAAAATACTTTTAATTAAGTGCTTTAGCCCACTTACAATGACAATTACAGAAATCTTGTTCATGACCTGTGTAGTATGTTAATGCTATTGGACGTATAAATATTTTATTTTAACTGCCAAAACATGAACTGCCAACCAAACCAAGCCAACTATAAACTCCAATTTTCCAACACACTTAATATTTTTATTATAAAGCTCTGACTTGTATTATGAGTATGAGCCACTGTGTGAAGCTCCTGCTCTGCACTGGGTGAGACTGTCCTACTGTGGTCTGGGAGAGAGTCCTGTAACTCTTTGTCTGCAGAATACAATATATACTGATATGATTATTTGCATTTTAACTATTCGTAAACTAGTGATTCAATAATCAATATCCATAAATGAAAATTGTAAATAAGATTAAGATTCACCAATTTGCCAATGTGATTTTCACACAACAGAATCTGACCTCCACATTTAACCCATTCGTGCAGTGACAGACCGAAGCAGTGGGCAGCCCTCATCCAGCCAGGGAGCAGTTAGGGGGTTAGGTGCCTTGCTCAAGGGCACTTCAGTCATGTCCTGTTTGGGGATCGAACCAGTGACCTTCTGGTCACAAGACCAGATCCTTACCACTAGGCCATGGCTGCCCCCAAATGTGATTGAGAACATAAATTTAACTTTTTTGTCACATAACTTACATTTTTTTTAATGAATTTTGTGCTGAATAGGTACTCCAGCGTATTTTAGCTTCGCAACATGTTTTGCCTGTTCGTTTTGTCATTATTATAAAGGGTCTTCATTCCACATCGGCCACACCCAGGGTTGCCAGGTCCAACAAAAATATCCAGCCCAAAGTCAGTCTAAAACCCGCCTTTCAGAAGCTTGAACTAGCCCAAAATATGCCTGTCACACGTTTGAAGCAAATGGCAAAACAACTGAGTGTATGACTTACTATTTTGTTTATAAGGGATTTATTATCAGTCATTGGGAACGTTACTTTAAAAAAGTAATTAGTTATAGTTACTCACTACTTGTTAAAAAAAGTAACTTAGTTAGTAACTGAATTACTCTATAATAAAAGTAACTTGTTACCAGGAAAAGTAACTATTTGCATTACAGTTAAAAAAAGTTATTTGTCAAAGAATAAGGATTTATTGAAAAAGCAGTTTTCACAGTCAGTTGAAATGAGTAGATCAGAAAGGTGTTTGTACATAACTTTTGAAATTTATTGCACATCAACAGACCAGTGCAGGATAAAATTCTTTAAAATACCAAATCTTTGTTAAAAAAAAGCAAAAGTAAAGAGTTACACTATATAAAGTGCATTTACATCTATCACATTAAATTCTCTCAACCTGAGACAACTGGTTTGTTCACAACAGAAATAAACTTAACAACAAAACCTCTGTAGTCTTATTCTTCAAAAATCAAGCCTTTACTGCTTGGCGGATTTTGCCCCGAGTCCTTTGCTAGTGGACGGTGGTTGCTAACTCTGTAGCTGCGTGGGTCGTTGTGAGATGCTTTATTAAATTAGAGTTGCTTACAGTGGATGTCGACAAAGTCTTCGCTAAAGGACATAATGTACACATTACATGCACGTTTTTGCCTTTAACCTCAATGAATTTAAAATAATGTTTATATCGCCTTGAAAATGCTAACTTTTCTTCGGCTTGCTCCTCTGCCTCTCGGCACACGTGTAAAAACACTGGCTCTGATTGGCTACCATAACGCTGCCTTAGCCAATCGCTTACTGACTTGAGTTAAACAGGTGTTACACCGAGAACTGTGACCTATCGAGATCTGTGTCTTCTTCTATCAAGTCACAGATCTCGACAGGTCACAGTTCTCGGTGTAACACCTGTTACTCCTCACTAGCCTGAGCAGAGGTCCGCTCGGATTACTGTTAGTATATCAATATATAGTAACGCACCACTTTTAATGACCAGTAACGTCAACGACAGGAAAAGTCATTAATTAGTTTATCCCATTACTGACAAAATGACGTCGTTACGTAACGCCATTATTTTTAACGCCGTTATTCCCAACACTGTTAATAATATGGTAACATTAGGGTTTATTTGTTCTTTTATGTCAGTTTTATATCCCAGTCAAGAACATTTAATACCAACACAATTAGCAAAAAAAAAAAAAAAAAAAAAAAGAACTGACTTTTTCATTTCACATTTGCAGTATTTGCATTATACCCTTTTCTCATCATTAGGAACACTTTTAATCCATTATATCAAAACTTTTATATCAAACATTTCCCCCGTTTGCCTGGCATATTAGCTAGCGACTGTTTTCTCTTCACCTTCTGTGTGTCTCTGTCTCTCTCTTCTCTCGTCTCTTCTGTCTGTCTCTCTCGTTCTTATTGTTGCATTCAGTCTTTCAACACCCACTTTTCTTGTTGTTTTTTGGTGGCCTCGGTCATTTTTAAAAGTAGCCCAAAAAACTGCACCCCGCCACGCTTGAATTTTCACCCACGACTGGATTTTCAAACAAGTCCAATTTGGCATGAAAACCGCGAACCTGGCAACTCTGGCCACACCACTTTGCTAGCTAACACACACGTGTGGTGGCACGTAAGGATGCTGTCATACCCTGTCAATGATGCTGATTAGCTGCGTAAATAAGTATGTGAATCGCATCGTTGGCTGGAGCAGCAAGTCACTGGTCACTCACTGACTCACATTGCAAAATAGTACAGAATGAATTATGTGTTTATTTTATTTTACAATTAAAATTCACAGATTTTCTGTGCGCGGAGACCATGTCAGCGTGCAGCTTAGAGGGAACAGTGCATGGGATCATGAACTCTGTGAAATATCAGGACATTTTGAATCAGAATCTGGTGGCATCAGCCCGAAAGCTGAAGATGGGTCATCACTGGGTCTTTCAGCAAGACAATGACCTTAAACATGTGGCCAAATCTACTCAAAAATGGTTCACAAGGCACAAAATCAACTCCTCTCATGACCATCTCAGTCCCCAGACCTCAACCCAATAGAAAACCTGTGGGGTGAGCTGAAGAGGAGAGAGCAGGAGAAGACCCAGGACTCTGGATGATTTAGAGAGGTTGTGTAAAGAGGAATGGTCAAAGATCCCTCTTTCTGTATTCTACCATCTTGTGAAGAGTTATAGGAGAAGATTAAGTGCTGTCTTGTTGGCAAAAGGAGGTTGTACAAAGTACTAAAACCAGGGGTGCCAATAATTGTGGAACACATGATTTCATTCAAAAGATTTATTTCTTAATGTGAGATTTTTTCACACCAAATAAAGGCACCTGAATTAAAGCTTTTCTTTTTTCTCTCTTTTTTTTGCATTGTTGTCCTATATTATTTAAAAAAAGAATTTAGCCAAAGAACACTTTTTAACCTTAACCAGGGGTGCCAATAATTATGGAGGGCACTGTATATAAAGTACCTACCTACCAAACAACCAAACAATCCAACAATCAACCAAAAAACCAACCAACAAACCCATCAACCAAACAACCAACCATGCATGTAATAAAAAAAAAACATACCCATCCACCTTCCCAACAACCAACCAACCCACCTACCAACCAATAAACCAAACCACCCACCATCCAACCCACCATGCATCTAATCAAAAAAATAACATTCCCAGCTGCCTAATAACTGACCAAACAACCACCAACCAACCAACCAACAAACCATCGATCCAACCAAACAACAAACCCATCCCCCTACTCACCAACCAACAAACCCACCACCAATCAAGCACCCAACCAACCCACCAACCAATCCACCCACCAACCAATTAACCAAAAAACCAAACCACCAACCTAACAACCAACCAAGTAACCAACCATTCATCCAACCAATCAACAAAGCCACCCAACAACAAACCAAGCAATCAACCAATCAACCAAAAAAAAAAAAACCCACCAACCAAAAAACCAACCAACCATCCATCGATCCAACCAAACAACAAACCCATCCACCTACTCACCAACCAACAAACCCATCACCAATCCAGCACCCAACCAACCCACCCACCAACCAGTTAACCAAAAAACCAAACCACCCACCTAACAACCAACCAAGTAATCAACCATTCATCCAACCAATCAACAAAGCCACCCAACAACAAACCAAGCAATCAACCAACCATCCCACCAACCAAAAAAAAAAAACCCACCCACCAACTAACCCACCAATCAAAAAACCAACCAACCATCCATCGATCCAACCAAACAACAAACCCATCCACCTACTCACCAACCAACAAACCCATCACCAATCCAGCACCCAACCAACCCACCCACCAACCAAATTAACCAAAAAACCAAACCACCCACCTAACAACCAACTAAGTAACCAACCAACCAACAAACCCACCCAACAACAAACCAAGCAATCAACCAACCATGTGTCCAACCAAACAACAAATCCTCCTACCAACCCAGCAACCAACTAACCATCCATAGATACTTTCTACTTATCTACTGTAATGTTTGTGTGTCTCACCGAACCATGGCTTCAATCTTCTTCTTGTATTTGGGGTCAATTTTGTTACGGTACTCTGGCCTCATCAACATGGCTGCAAAGCTGAAGGACGAGTTCTTCAACCCCGCCCGGTGACACTCAATCACAGCAGACGTTAGGATAGGTACGATGTCTTGATTGAAAAAGCACAATGTTAATGTACTCACTCACATATACAGTACATTATATACAGTGGCTTACAAAACTATTCATATCCCTTAAACCTTTACACATTTTGTCACCTTACAGCCACAAACTTAAATGTATTTTATTTAGATTTTAAATGATAGACCAACACAAAGTCAAAAAGTATTCAGCCCTCTGTACTCTGATACCTCTAAACAAAATTCAGTGCAAGCAATTACCTTCATAAGTCACTTAATTAGTTAATAGAGTCCAGCTGTGTGTAATTTAGTCTCAGTATAAATACACCTGTTCTGTGAAGGCCTCAGTGGTTTGTTAGAGAACACTAGTGAACAAACAGCATCATGAAAACCAAGGACCTCAGCAGACAGGTCAGAGATACAGTTGTGGAGATGTTTAAAGCAGGGTTAGGTTATAAAAACATATGCCAAGTGTTGAGCATCCCAAGGAGCTCTGTTCAGTCCATCATTTAGAAATGGAAAAAGTATTCTGCAACTGCAAACCTACCAAGACATCCACCTAAACTGACAGATTGAGCAAGGAGAGCACTGGTCAGAGACGCAGCTAAGAGGCTCATGGTCACTCTGGAGGAGCTGCAGAAATCCACAGCTCAGGTGTGAGAATCTGTACACAGGATGGCTATAAGTCTGCACTCCACAAATGTGGCCTTTATGGAAGAGTGGCAAGAAGACAACCATTGTTGAAAGAAAGACATAAGAAGTGCCGTTTGCAGTTTGCCAGAAGCCATGTAGGGGACACAGCAAACATGTGGAAGAAGGTGCTCTGCTCAGATGAGACCAAAGATGAACTTTTTGGCCTAAATGTGTGGCAGCAAAGTAACACTGCTCATCACCCTGAACACACCATCCCCTCTGTGAAACATGGTGGTGGCAGCATCATGCTGTGGAGATGCTTTTCTTCAGCAGGGACAGGGAAGCTGGTCAGAGTTGATGGGAAGATGGATGGAGCTAAATTCAGGGCAATCCTGGAAGAAAACCTGATGGAGGCTGCAAAGACTTGAGACTAGAGAGGAGATTCACCTTCCAGCAAGACAATGACCCTAAACATACAGCCAAAGCTACAGTGGACTGGTTTAGAACAAAGAATATTCATGTGTTAGAATGGCCCAAAGTCCTGACCTAAATCCCATTAAGCATCTGTGGCAAGACATGAAAATTGCTGTTCACAGACACTGTCCATCCAATGTGGCTGAGCTTGAGCTATTTAGCAAAGAAGAATGAGCAAAAATCTCAGTCTCTAGCTGTGCAAAGCTGGTAGAGACATACCCCAAAAGACTTGCAGCTGTAATTGCAGTGAAAGGTGGCTCTACTAGGGTTAGGCGGTATTGGTGTTTTTCATACCTTGGTATGAGCTTGAGAAAATACCGCGGTATGCGGTATTATCGGCGGCTGCTGCAGAAGCTAGCATTAAGCTATTTGCTAGCTGCTACCACTAATTAAAGAAAATAAATATAAAATAAAAAAACTAAAGTAAACCCAAAATATTAACAAAAATATAATCTAATGAATTTCAAAAGACAGAAACGAAAAACATAACACAACAGTAGAAAAACAATAATCTAATATTACCAAAAAATGCAAAAATATCGCAAAGTACATTAATGGCTTTTGTGAAAGTGCAAAGCAGAGCAGCGCAGATGCATAAATGCATGAATAAAGAAAAATGTGTCAATGGTATGAAAATCTACATTTGGGTAATATCCTGGCATATTTGCACACCATGAAGTGTTATGGTAGCATGGCCTGATTATTTCTAATAATATTCTAAATGAGTTTATTTCTGCTCTTTAACTAACACTGCAGTGACACGACCATAAAAGGATCAATGTTTTGTAGAACCAAAACAAAATATAGACAAAATCTGTTATTGTAATAATGTTTAATAATAATAATAATAATAATAATAATAATATTTTTTACTTAAAGGTTAATCAATTCGTCAAACTAAATTGTTAATAATTCATTGTAAAACACATCATACACATTGAATAAACAGCAGTGATGTGTAACAAGCAGGGCATATGCAGTTTGTTGCAGTAGAAATTAAACTGACTTCCACATTAATGGGAAAGCTTAAATTATAGAGCACCATCGCTGAAAAGTCAAGCTACCCCACTGCACCAGCAAAAGAAAATCTCTGGCGCTGCCCATGCATGACTCTCAGCAAATTTGTTTGCTTCTAACTAACGAAATAAACGAAATTAAGACACTGAAATGAACTTTAATATGATCATCGGAGCGGAAATCGCAGCGTGCGCACAGATTCACTCGCATCACACACACTTAATAGACTTCTTTTTGAAATTTGCTGCATTACATCATGTGACTAATACGGTCATAATTATTAGATACCGTCACCATATTTAAATACCGCGGTATAACAAAATACCTTTATACCGCACAAGCTTAGGCTCTACAAAATATTGATATAGGGGGGCTGAATACTTCTGCATGTCACACTTTTTAGATTTTTATTTGATTAAAGTTTTGAAAACCACATATGACTTTCATTCCACTTCACAATTATGTGCTACTTTGTGTTGGTCCATCACTTCAAATCTCAGTAAAATACATTTAAGTTTGTGGTTGTAAGGTGACAAAATGTGAAACATTTCAAGGGGTCTGAATACTTTTGCAAGCCACTGTATGTTACTATGCTGTATCCAGTATAACGGATATGATGTTAGAATACAGGTAAGCACTCAATGGGCACATTAGGTACACATCCACTCATTGTCTATTTTAGCTCCACTGACCATATGCATGCACTCTGTACAGACTGCAGTGCATCTGTTCCTCTGTATACTTTGTTCTCCCCGTTCTTTAGTGGTCAGGACCCCTACAGAGCAGGTGGTTTATTCTCAGTGACACTGGTTTGGTGGTGGTGTGAAAAAGTGTGTGTTAGAGTGGATCGGATATGAGCTAATGTATGTGTACCTAATGAAGTGGTCAATGAGTGTAAGTGTATATCTGAGTGCATGTTACTCACGTGAGGGGAATTTGCTGATGTTGTTAGAGACTCGGATCAGCATGCGTGCTCCTTTCAGATGATCTCCTCTCTTTACATGGATCTGACAAAATCATCACTTACTCAATTAGCAGAATTAACACAATGTGCTGATCAATAACACATGCTGACTGGCTTTCTGCTGATATTAACTCACCACATTCACCAGCAGGAAGAGAAAGGAAGACAACTGAACAGGGCACATGCTGCAAGGCTCTCAATATACTAAAAGCTTTTTTATTTTAAGGCTTTAAATTACAGCCTTTCAGACGCCGCATATCTGTGTGTGCGTGTGTTGGTCCTCCACATGCCACTAACACAGCTCCTGTAACAACTACAAGTCACAGACAGACTCCTCCAGCACATCCCACAGACAGACTGAGAAT
>BRDA01006728.1:0-15964 GCA_036984385.1 Crenuchus spilurus
TTTTAGAGGCGGACTAACAGGTCTTTGAGGGCCAGAATGTTTGCTGATTGGCAGGTGTTCAAATACTTATTTGCAGAAGTAACACACAAATAAATGATTTAAAAATCATACATTGTGATTTCTGGATTTGTTCTTTTAGATGATGTCTCTCACAGTGGACATGCACCTAAGATGAACATTTCAGACCCCTCCATGATTTCTAAGTGGGAGAACTTGCAAATTCACAGAGTGTTCGAATACTTATTTTCCTCACTGTATATTATATACACTAAACAAAATTATAATTACAACACACTGAAGGTCCTGGGCTGGTGTGGTTACAGGTGGTCTGCAGTTGTAATGCAGGTTGGATGTACTGCCAAATTCCCTGAAACACTTGGAGACGGCTTATAGTAGAGAAATGAACATTCAATTCAAGGGCAACAGCTCTGGTGGACATTCCTGCAGTAAGCATGCCAGCTGCACCCTCCCTCAAAAGTTGCAAAATTTGTGGCATTGAGCTGTGATGAAGCTGCACATTTTAGAGCAAAGGCCTTTTATTGTGGCCAGCCTAAGGCACACTTGTGTAATAATCATGCTGTGTAATCAGCATCTTGATATGCCAAACCTGTGAGGTGGATGGATTATCTCAGCAAAGGAGAAGTGCTCACTAACACAGATTTAGACACATTTGTGAACAATATTTGAGGGAAAAGGCCTTTAGTGTACAAAGAAAAAGTCTTAGATCTTTGAGTTTGGCTCATGACAAATGGGAGTAAAACAAAAGTGTTTTGTTTATATTTTTGTGCAGTATATTTGTATATTTTCTAAAATTAATACAATGTTGTGTATAAACAATAGGAAATCATAATCTACGTTTTAAATCGTTTAGCTCCATTCACTCTCGTTCTCGTACTCACAGCGCCCTCTAGTGTTCAGCACATACGTTTACTATAACGGGTCGAGAGGACAGACCGGCTCAGTCTTATCGTTTTACTGCATAAAATGAGGAGGCATTAGAAAAGCACAGCTTGTATTTTATAAATCGTTTTATATTATACATTGTATACTTTATGAAATTACGTTACAAAGTGTTAAATATCTCGCATAAAATGTCATAAAAGCTTCAACTGTTCAGCGCCTATTAATTCATATTTAAAGTGGACCAACAGCGCCCTCTGGCGTTTCTTGGAAATTAGGACTTTTAAGTTGACCGTAAATAAAAGTACACACCGGAAATCTGCCAATGTAATTGTAATTCAGTTTTGTAAAGTGTATTTCAGTGATACGCTGTATGCAGCATTTATTCACATCCATTATTTCAGAGAGTCTGTGTTTCTGAGTCTAGTGGTGCTGCTGTGGTTGTGAGTAATTTCAGCTGCTCCGAAATTAAAATCCCCTCGTCTGTTGCTCACATTATATATATATATATATTTGCATTTCTAATCAGTGGACGATTAATGAACGATATATTTTTGCATTCTAACATGCATTTATGGGTAAGTAACATCACAGTTTGCTGTGTAATATTCCTGTGTGATTTTTGTTATATTTGTACTAACCAACATTCATTTAGCCATCTTAGCTAAAACAGAAAATCGCTTACATTTGTGAATCAGACACATTGCTATTATTCACATATATATTAGAAATCAGAAAATCCGATTATTTTGGCTGAGTCACATAACTGTAAAGAGAAACGTTGAAGCGAACTACAAATCCCAAGGGTTGGGGCCGGCGTCTCTTCGTGGGATCGAATGGCAATGACGTCATCGGCGCGATAGACTTTGTAGTCCGTTTTCGGGAAAGACTTTTAAAAATACATTTCTGTTTATTCGTGCTCACTGAATCAATCCTAACGTTTACCACGTTTCAGATTTTCCAGGATATAAGAGTCGCGCGGCACGTTGTGTTGCACAACCTGAAATCTGCGTCATCTACAAATCATTAATCTACGTATTGAAGGCGAACAGCAGAACACTGTCGGGGGTTTGTGGACCTGAGGGTCGAGAGAAGGTGGTCCGGAAAAAGGTAAAAGCGACTATATTGAGACGTTTTCGAGCTCGTCTTTTTACACACCATTAAGGTCTTGTTGTGAGATCAAAGAGTTGTTAGTGCAGATGTTTTGACAGTTGAAGAAACTAGCATCTTAACCGGGCAGCAGTGGACGAAGCTGAAGTTAGCTTTTAATGGAATTTGCAGTTCCACCTTAAATGGTTCAGCCGCAGCAGTTACTGTGGAGAGCCGGGAAACAGCTGCACAGGGTTACCAGGTTCGCCGTTTTACAGCGTGTTTGGGCTGGTTTAATTACACGGTCTCGTGGTGCGAAAATACTCTCAAAATTAAATTTTACAATAACATGATTAATAGTATAGTGATTAAAAAACAACAATGCTAGTAGTAAACACAATGCTTCACAAAAAGTTTAATTTATACTTCAACATTAACTGTTAAGACGTAACAGCAGATTTAAGAGTAAATTTGCTGGTAGTTATTTTGTAAAACATAGTCTGTGTCTGAAACTTGAAGATAGATAATTGCCTTAGAAGACAGTTTTGATAGGCATTTTGTATACAACTCACATTTACGACACGTTCAGTAGACATTGCACTGTCAGAACACTGACAGTTAGCACTTAACTCTGATCAGTTTTAAAATGCTGCCTTTTATGTAAACATTAGATTTGGACATGGCTGCAACTTTTCTGTCTCAGAGAACATTTCTTCGCACGTTTGTGACCCTTCAGAATTAAGGCTTGTTTCTTCTAAAGGCCAGTCTTTGGACTGGTTTATTTTTTCGGACCTGGCAACCCTGCTGTTGCCCCTTTTAAGGTGGAACGGGGAATTCCAGTACGAAGCTAACTTCGGCGGTTTAGCTAAGAAGCTAAAGTGTCAGCTTACTTTGCTGTGTCAGTAGTATGTGATTATTGTCTTGTGCACATCACAGCACGTTATCAGACATTCAGTGACCTCAGATGAGGACGTGTTCATGTCTGTGAACACTGTTCAGCTCATAAAGTCAACATCGCTGTGCTCAGAATGGCCGAGTTCTGAAGAGCGGTCAGATTTGTACAAATATCAAATAGAAATAAAGTCAGAAACACGGCTGTCTGGGCTGGTTATTGTCAGTCATGACCTGCTGTTCTCTGCGTTTTGTTTTCATCGTGTGTGATGGCCATTTGGGTTTAAATTGCACTGGATACAGAACAAAGGGGACATACTTTGTCCACTGTCTGCTCCACTCATCACCATTATTGAGATCACTATTATTTATTGACTTTGGAAACATCCTGCTTTTATTTGACTTAAAATGAGTTTCCATAAACTTCAAATATACAATCACAATAGTTACTAGAAGTGTTCACTCTGCCTTGACACTTTCCTCATAGCTTCTGTCTTTAAGAGGTTAACTGCTCCACTGTGGTGTGTTGATTGCTCTGTACCACTCGTTAGAGTCGTTGTTTACCTCTGGCTTCAGTGGCATGTGGGACCAGGGTTGCCAGGTCCAACAAAAATATCCAGCCCAAAGTCAGTCTAAAACCCGCCCTTCAGAAGCTTAAACTAGCCCAAAATATGTTTGTCTCACGTTTGAAGCAAATGGCAAAACAACTATGAGTGTACGACTTAGTATTTTGTTTATAAGGGATTTATTATCAGTCCATCAATCCTTTTTCTTTTTCCCAGACCTTACAATACTCCCTCCTGTGTTTCCCCATTTACCTGGCATATTAGCTAGTGACTGTTTTCTCTTCACCTTCTCTCTCTCTCTCTCTCTCTATCTCTCCTTGTACTGTTATGTTCTCTTTGTCGTTATTGTTGTATTTAAACTTCCTTAGTGTCGACTTATACCTGTTTGCCCGCCGTGTTGAAGTAATGTCCTAGGCA
Organism: Crenuchus spilurus; assembly: GCA_036984385.1. Classification (NCBI taxonomy): domain Eukaryota; kingdom Metazoa; phylum Chordata; class Actinopteri; order Characiformes; family Crenuchidae; genus Crenuchus; species Crenuchus spilurus. Next base: position 3,864 of record BRDA01006728.1, read on the forward strand.
ACACCCACTTTTTTGATGTTTTTTTTTGGCGGCCACGGTAATTTTAAAAAGTAGCCCAAAAAAACGCACCCCGCCACCCTTGAATTTTCACCCACAAGTGGATTTTCAAACAAGCCCAATTTGGCGTGAAAACAGCGAATCTGGCAACTACTCTGACAGGCTTAAAATTCAACATTTGACATTTAATTTTGATAAACACGATTTTCGGTCATCGGATATTGTCCAGGTTTGGTTTAATTTGTATTGAGATGGTCTTGTTCTGGCTTTAAGTGAGAGTGAATGTTCTGTCTTACAGATGACTTCAGAGGAGGATGTGCAGATGTGTTAGTCGTTTACACAGCACAGGATCTGGACTATATCAGAACTCAAAATAACATTCTAGTGCACTGCTGAAGGAGGAGCGGACATCATGGCGACTGACCACAACTCTGCCAGCGAGTGGCTGGACTATTCATCTGTCGAAACCAAAAAAGAACCTGAGAGTGACGACGAAAGTGCTGCATGCAAAGTGGCGATAAGTTGGGATGAGCACGATTATAAAGACGACCATGAAGTGTACATGTTAAAAATAAAGGAAATCGATGTTCCTGAAGAGTCTGGCGATTCCAGCTTGGTGTATGATATGGAAGGCTCTACGTCGAGTGAGTTTCATCTCGGCTCTCCTAGCGATAGAATAAACTGCTGTAGGTTCTGTGGGAAGATCTGCAGAGATCCGAGCCACCTCCGAATCCACGAAAGGACACATACGGGTGAAAAACCGTTTGAGTGCCCTCGCTGTGGCAAAGCGTTCAGTACAGCCAGCAACCTGAAAACCCACGAGCAGACTCACACTGGAGAAAAGCCGTACTCGTGTCAGCAGTGTGGGAAAAGTTTCGCTCTGCAGTATTACCTTACCCGCCACATCAAGACACATTTACAGGAAGAGACTTACATTTGCAGCACTTGCGGGAAAAATTTCGCCAACATGCGGAATTTGAAGATTCACGAGCGAATCCACACGGGCGAGAGGCCGTTTCAGTGCAAATACTGTGAGAAAACTTTCATTCGGTCCGGGGAACTGAAGCTTCATCACAAGACTCATATAGAAGAGGCCTCGGCTCAATCCGTCATGAGAAAAAGTGTCATTTTCTTTAAACAGCAACAGCTTCCCAACGAGGGCTTCTCGCTGGACGAGCATGTCAAGTTCTTTCTCCACATGCAACCACGAAACTCTGACCATCCTTTTAAATGCCTCAACTGCAAGAAAACCTTTAAGGCTCGATCCAAATGGAAGATTCATAAACTTTTCCACTTGGGTAAAAAGCCTTATAACTGTTCCGAATGTGGAAAAAGTTTCACTCATTCAGTTCATCTGACAATCCACCGGCGAGTGTGGCACACTGGAGAAAAGTTGTATATATGCAGAGAGTGTGGAACAAACTTCTCCACGTCAAAAAGTCTAATTAGACATCAGTATTCCCATTACAGGATTCAGAGACACCAGTGTTTCCACTGTGGGAAGGATTTCGCCCAACAAGAACTGCTGAACCGTCATATTAGGACCCATTCCAGAGCCAAGCCTTTTAAGTGCAAACAGTGTGGCCTGAAGTTCCGTCACCGGCTCCGACTGGAAAGGCATGGGAAGGTTCATAGTAATGAGGATCTGTTCAGTTGTTCAGACTGTAATATCTCTTTCAGGCTTTCAGTAGAGCTGAGAATCCATCGTCGCTACCATAATGCAGTCAAACTCTACAAGTGTCCTCAGTGCGGGAAAAGTTTCAGAACACCATTCAGATTTCAGCAACATCTGCAAAGACATTTTGCTGCTGCTGGACATCAACAAGAGGACATGATCACATTTACTTGCCCCGAATGTGGCAAAATCTTCAGTGATAATAAGAAACTAAAAGCTCACATTCAGACTCACTCCTCTGAAAGGCCGTTTGAGTGCGACACGTGTGGGAAGAGCTTCAAGAAGGAAGCGTTCCTTCGAGAGCATCAAAGAACACACACTGGAGAACGTCCTTTCGAATGTCCAGAGTGCGGAAAGCGATTTTCCCACTCCGGAAACCTGGCCACGCACCGACGGATCCATACTGGAGAGAAACCCTTCCATTGCACGCTTTGTGGGAGACGGTTCGGTGATGCCTCGCACTTCATGAAGCATCAGCGCTGGCACAGTGGGATTAAACCCAACGCTTGCGACATCTGCGGTAAATGTTTCTCGAATTCATCCTTACTCAACAGACATAAGAAAATCCATTCCGGAGACAAACCCTTTGCTTGCGCGAATTGTAAGAAATGTTTCTTTGACAAGTCTGAGCTTACCAGACACATGAAAACGCATACAGGAGAGCGCAGCCACCGCTGTGAAACCTGCGGGAAAAGCTACTCTCGTAGCGACAGTTTGAAAGTGCACCAGAAAACTTATCACCCAAAATAGCATCCTGACCAAAGCTGTCTGAAGTCATTTATCCACTTCAAACTTACCTTGTACCTACAGCTGGACAATTGGCCACTTTAACATTATACAAAGCAGGTGTCTGTTGTAGGTTTACAGTTACAGTTGCTCATACTGCTGCCCCTCTCTGTCCTGTCCGTCAACAGAAATAGACTTCCATACGACCCCAGTGACAGATATTATTTGGGTAGTGGACCACTCCCAGCACAAACGGTAACAATGACCTGTGGAGATACACGTGTACCAGACACATCAATGTTGTTCACTGTAAGGTAGTTTGACTTCCCAACCAACAGTACTCATCCATAAGAGATCAGTCACTGTCCAGGGATGAAGAGTTAGAGGTAGGGATGCACCAAACATTTTTAATAAAACAAGTTTTTAGCCAAAATTAAACAAAATTAAACATTTGTCCAAACATTTTCTTCTTTTTTTTAAAAATAATTATAAAATTAGTAATTAAACTATTTCCCAAAATAAGTCTTGTAATTAGTCAGGAATGAATGTCTGTATTATAATAAGTTCATCATTATAATAACATCATTAGGTTAAATTACATGAGTATAATTATTATTTTATATTTATATATAAAACAAAGACAATAATATATGAATATGTATGAAGTTGCATGTATATTACATTACTAATAATTAATTAAAAAACATGAAACAAAATTATGAAACTGAATGATGTAAGCCACATGTATGTTTTGTATGTTCAATGTGAGAGTCATTGGCTGCAGACACCAAAACACCTAACATTTCTTCTGGTAATTTTGAGATGGTCCCTAACACTGCAGCTGCTGGAGCACAAATTCAACACAAGCCAACACAAAACAATATAAATTAACACAAACAACACAAGCTAATACAAACAACATACATTAATACAAACAACACAAGCTAACACAAAACAACATACATTAACACAAACAACACAAGCTAACGCAAACAACGCAAGCTAACACAAAACAACATACATTAACACAAACAACGCAAGCTAACCCAAACAACACAAGCTAACACAAAACAACATACATTAACACAAACACAAGCTAATGCAAACAACATACATTAACACACACAAGCTAACGCAAACAACACAAGCTAACACAAAACAACATACATTAACACAAACACAAGCTAACGCAAACAACATACATTAACACAAACACAAGCTAATACAAACAACATACATTAATACAAACAACACAAGCTAACACAAAACAACATACATTAACACAAACAACACAAGCTAACGCAAACAACGCAAGCTAACACAAAACAACATACATTAACACAAACAACGCAAGCTAACCCAAACAACACAAGCTAACACAAAACAACATACATTAACACAAACACAAGCTAATGCAAACAACATACATTAACACACACAAGCTAACGCAAACAACACAAGCTAACGCAAACAACATACATTAACACAAACAACACAAGCTAACAAAACAACATACATTAACACAAACAACACAAGCTAACGCAAACAACATACATTAACACAAACAACACAAGCTAACGCAAGCTAACAAAACAACATACATTAACACAAACAACACAAGCTAACGCAAACAACATACATTAACACAAACAACACAAGCTAACACAAAACAACATACATTAACACAAACAACAGAAGCTAACGCAAACAACGCAAGCTAACAAAACAACATACATTAACACAAACAACACAAGCTAACGCAAACAACGCAAGCTAACAAAACAACATACATTAACACAAACAACGCAAGCTAACAAAACAACATACATTAACACACACACAAGCTAACGCAAACAACATATATTAACACAAACAACACAAGCTAACGCAAACAACGCAAGCTAACAAAACAACATACATTAACACAAACAAGGCAAGCTAACAAAACAACATACATTAACACAAACAACATACATTAACACACACAAGCTAACAAAACAACATACATTAACACAAACAACATAAGCTAACACAAACAACGCAAGCTAACAAAACAACATACATTAACACACACACACAAGCTAACGCAAACAACATACATTAACACAAACAACACAAGCTAACGCAAACAACGCAAGCTAACAAAACAACATACATTAACACAAACAAGGCAAGCTAACAAAACAACATACATTAACACAAACAAGGCAAGCTAACAAAACAACATACATTAACACACACACACAAGCTAACGCAAACAACATACATTAACACACACAAGCTAACACAAACAATGCAAGCTAACACAAAACAACATACATTAACACACACAAGCTAATGCAAACAACATACATTAACACAAACAACACAAGCTACCATGTACAACATACATTAACAAAAACAACACAAGCTAACGCAAACACAAAGCTAAGCGGCCATATTCTGGCTTCATCATAATGAATGAAGTTTAGTAAAAGGTCATAGTTTGTTGTCTTCTTCCATTTCAGGCACCAAACTATGACTGTGCTGGTGAATCTGTGTTAACTGGTAGAAAAACACAATTCTGACTAACATTACCTCAGTAAAGTTATACTCTGTCTCACATCTACAGCCGGGATGTACAGTCTTTTCACGTATTAAAGTGTTTGTTTTTGTCATTTTTGGCTGAATAATTTTGATTGCAGAATATTTGGTGCATCCCTAGTTAGGGAGGTGGACAACATTGTTTGTGAAATAAGATCAAGTCTTATAAACAAGGTGGGGGATGTAAAGTAGTGCGCTATGTGTAAAAACTAGCCAAGCTACGTCAGTGTTACTGCTGTGCTGAGAGTGGTCCACTACCCAAATAATACACTCTTTAGTGTTGGTGGTCATGACTTTTTACTGTACTTCCCATTTGAATGTAATCAATTTGCAAGTACTGACCATCAGAACGACATTACTTGCACTACCCATCTGTCCTCAAGAGAGAAATGTAAATGATGCACAATGCATTTAAAGGTACATTTGTGTATTTCAGGTTTGACAGTCCTTGTTGATCTTGTATAATGCATTTTGGCCTGTGGGTATACCGTACCACTGTAGTCCTGTACCAAGGTACTTTTATGAACTCTACCTCACCTGTCTCACCTTGTGTAGTTGTTAAGATTTCACAACGATACCACAACATTGTGATGATAACTTTGTGATTTGGGCTGTGAATATGAGCAGTACTAGGCCCAGTTGGGCTGTATCTGTTTTAGCCGTTTCTCTAGGCAGGACTTTGGGTGCTCATGCAGTCGTAGTATAAGCGGACCACATAAGTAAGATATAAATAAGTAATCAGGATTACTTTATCCAGTGTCCAGCCCAGCACTGGTGCTATGGTGGTTTTCTTCCACTGATGGATGAGGTAGAGCTTGTGCAACAACAGATGAGCAGCAGGTAGTAACTGTAAACCTATAAAGTGCACCTATATTGATCAAACGGCCAGTGAGGTAGGTATCAGGTAAGGATGTGTAAGGAAGCTGTAGAATGTAGACTGTAACTACCTGTAACTTGTTTATGGTCTGTATTGTTATTTTGAGAGTTAGTACTCGTTGAGCATAATCAGAATGATTATTTACTCGCACTAGCCTGTATTAAATATTGTATGAAGTGCTATATTTGACTACATACTGCAGTTATCTTTAAAACGGTAGAATTAAAACTCGTAGCCTGTATGTATCATTTCATGTGTAGCATTGTCATCTTTGAAGGAGTCGTCATAAGGAAGCGATTCACTATGAAAAAAACTCTTTTCAATAGAAGCCGTTTTGATTTTTCACATGAAAATAAATTTCAATTCATGCTCTTTTCCCAATTCGTCATCTGTCCTTATTGGAGTGATGGTTTGGTGAGGCTACTCGGAGACTGGAGATGGTTCACTGCTGAAGTGCTCTTGAACAAGACACTTAACCCAGACGTGTGTGTGTGTGTGTGTGTGATCACTGCACGGATGGTGTAAAGGCAGAGGTGTGTGTAGCACCATGTGACAGGGTAGGTTCTTCCTTAACGCAGGGCAGTCTGTGGTGTGACACATACAGTATGTCAAGCATCTTAACTGAAAACTGTACAAAGCTGTTTCTTTTACATTCAGCTACTTCATGTCACTCGTTGCTGACGCAGATGTACACACAGCTTGTTTAGTCTCTGTAGAGAAGTGCTGGAATAGAGTGAGACACTGTGGAGCAGATAAACATGAACCTGTTGGCACCATGTCTCATACCAGGCATGGACTAGAGGGGTATAAAGCCCCCCCAGCATTGAGCTGTGTTCTCTGCTCCATCCAGTACTTTTGATGAGCTGATGTGATCATCCAACATCCTGACCTCATTAGAACTCATCGCTCACATCAATGCCCCAAAACCTACTACAAAGTCTTCCCTGGACAGTAGAGGCAGTTACAACAAAAGCAGAATAACAGCATCCTTGGATTTGTGAAAGACGCTATATAAATGATAAATTATTATTAATAATAAAAAAATATATATTATATAAAATTAAATAAATAATAAAATGTATATAATCTAAAACTATTATATAAAATATAATAAATAATAAAATAATATATATAAAAGTATATAAAATATAAATAATAAAATATATAAAATATAATACATAATAAAATATATATTATATAAAATATATATAATCTAAAACTATTATATAAAATATAATAAATAATAAAATATATATAAAAGTATATAAAATATAATACATAAAATATATATAATATAAAATTATATAAAATATAATACATAATATATATATATTATATATAATATAAAACTATTATATAAAATATAATATATATATATAAAATATAAATAATAAAATATATATATTATATAAAATTATATAAAATATAATAAATTATATAAATTATATAAAATAGCCTTTATTTCAGAAGAAATAGTGAATGAGCAGGTGCTCCAGTTCACAGAGTGAATGTAAATAATCTCTATTCTGATTCACAGATTAATCTTAAGTTTGAAACACTTTGAGTTGGCATAGGTATGGAAAAGCACCGGGTTTCATCACAGGCCTTACTCGGTTTACAAATATGGATAACGTGGAACTGGATTATATCTGAATGGCTTGTTGAGTTTTTCCAGCTGGTTTGGCTCGTGAGAGACCACGTGGTGTGACAGAAGAGGGAAAAAGCTCAGCAGTGGTCCTCGCAGACCAACCGTAGACTGCAGGTGTGTAGAAATGTAAAAAACTCCATACAGTGCATTTGCGGCTGCTTGCACATCCTGTTGTGGTTGCACAAGTGAGCGACTGAAGATGAATGCATGATCAGTGAGTCACGTACAGACTGATTACAAACTCATGTTCAGTCCTCATTTGGTGGACATTATCAAACATTCCATCAACTAGCCCTACAAGATCATGTGACCCCTATGAAACCATACACCTGCACCTAATGTGTCAACATGCTCCATGGCTTCAATATCTGTGGAGAAAAAAAGCATCTTCTCATGATGGAGCAGTCTGAGTGAGGAGAGACCATTCAGCTGCACCGCACATATGCCAAGTACAAAAACACTATGGATGCTACAACTATGGATGTAAAGTTGGGTCACTTTGTTTTGCCTTAAAGGTAAGACACTTAAAGTGCTCCTACATTGTGATTACATAAGCAGCTCGTTAAAGGACAGGTGCATCTCAAAAAATGTGAATATTGATTATATTCATTTATTTCAGTCATTCAATTAAAAAAGTGACTCATATACACACACAGAGCGTCTATTTCAAGTGTTTATACTTTTTAATGTTGATGATTATGGCCGCCAGTCAATGAAAAGCTAAAAGTCAGCATCTCAAAACAGATTATTATATAAAAACAGTTCAGAAAAAGATTTAATACATACATACACATTATACTTATAAAGCGTCTTTCTTACAGAAATGTCTACTGAACTGTATGTACAGTATATGTACAGTTTACACACTCAATACTTGACTGAGGCTCCTTTTGCATGACTTAATGCGGCGTGGCATGGAGGTGCTCAGCCTGTGGCACTGTTTTAAGGTGGTATAGAAGTCCAGGTTGCTTTGATATCGGCCTTCAGTCCTGCTGAAAAATGAAATACGCATCTTTATGAAATGCTCTAAAATGTCCTGCTAGATGGCTGCATTGACTTTGGACTTTGAACCAATTGAATTACTGAAATAAATAATGAAACCCTTTAATTTATTGAGATGCACCTGTAGTTACTCTGAGCTGGGGGTTACAGGTGGTGCTAATGAGTCGTAGGTGTATAGGTGGTTAATGTGTTACGTTCACATCAGGAGTCTGTCAGATTAGACACGGGTAATATGTGTAACTCGATCTGTACAAAAGGTTTGTATTTAACCCTTTCAAACAAGAATTAAGACACCCAGTACAACCAAAACTCCACAAATACAATCAAAACCAACAGTTGGGGACCAAGAGTGCTCTCTCTGGGCAGGTAGATGGCGCTCTCACTCTCTCTCGATCACTCACACATTGCAATGTCCTCTGGCTCAGGCGTCTCCTGATTGGTCCATTTGGATCTGGGAATCCTGCGCTTTCCTCCGAGCGCTTTAAGCTCCACAGTGACGGTGTATCAGTGGTAGTTAGAAAAGAGGCGGAGTCTGTATCACACACAGCGGAGGAGGCTTGTGCTTGTCTTCACCCTCCCAGAGTCAGGACAGTGCAAAGTGATGGGGAGAGGCCTAAAGGAGGGGAGGGGCTAATTGGCCACCACTACACTGGGAAGGGAAAAAATTGGTAAAACCTTAAAAAAACAAAGAATAACCCACCAAACATCTCACTCAGCACAACCAAGACTATTCAACACAACCCCATCAAATGCAGCCAAAACAGAACCCATTAAACCTAAACCAACTGTCCATCACCATGAGTGACAGGCTTAAATAACTCCTCAGTCAGTTTGTTGTGTTGGCAACTCGTCTTCACGAGAGACTTTGAAGCTTCTTTCTCGCGGTCAGATCATAAGTATGGTTAGTCTTGCAGTGGTAATTAAAGCCTGAAACGTGTGTAAGTACTTTAATGTAAGAGAGAGAATCTAGAATACGTTCCCTCACTGGCTTTGGCTCATTTGGGCTTTTCCTGGACACGAGACCTGTGAACATTAGAATGCTGTTATAAAAATGAAGGAAAGCAGCGTACACGTCATTTTAAACCATTTAATTTGACATATTTGTTTCAGATGTACAATCAACCCTTCTTACAGTAAAGTACAAGTCTAGCACTAATATAAATAAAACATGAGATGAACATAAGAACAAAGTTGTGTTTAAATCACCGACTGAGATCTGAGACCCTTCCGTCCTTCCGTCCACACCTCGCTGAGCGAGAAGGCTCTGGCTTGTCTCACTACGGAAAAAGGCAAGACTTTTATTTTGTAGCAGGAAAAAAACCACAGCTTGTTCAAAACGCTAAAGTGTTACTGAGCAGAGAGGGAAGAAGATACAAAGCAAGGTTAAAAGAAGAGACGGTACTCTATGACACTGCTGAGCATATCAATGTTCACAAACATCAACACCAAGTCTGGAGAACCCAGCCACAGGCAGGTCAACTTCAACTGACTGTACAGCAGGAAGGATGTGTCAGGTCACAGACACCAACGTACCAACTTCATACGGAGGATGATGTTCTGCAAGATCTTTAACTGAGAACAGTCTCGTCTCACAACAAATCAGCCCAAAGGCCACATCGCTGGCTTCCCACCTGCTTACATTCGCCAGTCAATACAGTAACGACTACAGTAGCTTCACAAAGACCTCCGGTCTGAGGTCTATTTAGACTTCCAGTGTCCAGTGTCGTACATTTTTCAGATTGGCTTAGAGTCGAGGAGATACGCAGGACAGCTGATTAAAGGACATGTACACTCACTGGCCATTTCATTAGGTACACAAACCTTGTATCTCCACTGATCATACAGGTGCACTTTGTAGTTCTACACTTACACTGTGTCTGTGTACTTTCTTATGCTAGTCACAGCTAGCAGAGCTGCTGATGGTTTTAAACACCTCAGTGTCAGTACTGGAGTGACAACAGTGACCCGTGAGCACCAGTGAAGGACTAGAGGACAGATGAGCTGCTGTGTACAAGGTGGACCAACAAGGTAGGTGTGTGAACATCTCCAGCAGCTCTGCTGTGTCTGATACACTCAACACACCACCACCACATCAGTGTCACTGCCATGCTGAGAATGATCCAGCTGAATAAATCCGTCCTGTAATAAAGTATAGATGGGCTACAGTCTAACTGTACAAGTACAAAGTGCACCAGTGGAGATGGACAATGAGTGTAGATACGAGGTGTTTACCTATTAAAGTGGCCAATGAGGGCACACCAGATGTGTCCCAAATGTGCAAAACCTTTCCAAGTGATTTTCTGCTGTTTATCCAGTAAAGATCCTCCATGTATGACTAAAGACGTAATAGTACTTATTCCTCCCAAGTCATCCTTTCTAATTTGTTTCAAAGGGCTGCGTTTATTGTAAAGGTAAGCACCACCACAAACAAACTGGACACGAGTGTGGACCACGCAAGACTTTCCGAATCTCTGCAGAAACGCCGACAGGAGCTCCGGAGACGCCTGTCGGTTGACGATTCTCTTTACTGATGAGAATCTTGCGCTGATAGTGGTAGGACCTTGAACAAACGAGTGCAATATTCAAGTCACATTTCTTCTTCAGATGACGAGGACTTACTTGATGGACACATCTAAATGCAGTAGCAGTAATATTAGCATTAAAAACAGATTTCATTTCCAGTAACAAAACAAAGCAACGTTCTCAGCTGTGTGGATGCACTGGGACTTGTCAGCAGAACATCGCTGGCCTGATGGTGTTTGTAGTTTAAAAGAAAGAAATGAACTTCAGGCAGCTTCCCACGACGTGGAGCCACGTTTTTGTACATTTGATCATGTCACAATGTTAAATACTTGGTGGATCACTTCACTCATTCACACAACTTAAGCCCGAGTCGCTCTAACCAGCGCACACTTCCACAGCCACTTCGCTTCCTCTTCTCCTCGGATGGGAACGAGCAGCATTCCAGTGTAAGCCTACGGTCACATCCTGATAGGAATGTAAGGGAGCTTTTTCTTTTTCTTAGTTTTTCTCTCACAAACACATGCAAACATACGACATCTCATTCAAACATGCTCTCTCACAAACCCATGTTACAGGTAAACAATGGCAGGGTTCAGTGAGGGCGTGGCAGGGAAGTGGCAGGGGTCACAGCGGCAGGTTGTTGAGGCTTCCTCGTGAAGGTCCTTCCTCGCCATTGAGCGGTTCATCTTGACCTTTAACCCCAGGTAACATGCCCACTCTTAGCCGGGAAGGTCACAGAAACGAGAAGGTGAGTCAGAGTGAAGGTGCCTGGGCCAGTGTGTTAGTGTGTTAGCTTTAACATGTTAGCGTGTGAGTGTCTATCAGGACAGCAGGGCTCCAAACCTCTTTCAGCAGCCAGGCTTTTCTGCGGAAGTCCTCCTCCTTCCTGAAGGCCTGTATAAGTTTTTTTCCACAAAGGCGGTCAGTGCCCAAAGTTTAGTGCCATGTGTAAAGTGTGGGAGGAGTTAGGATACAAAAAGGGGGGCCATGAGGTCAGTGTGATGTCCGGTCCAGTAATCGGACTTCCTCTTCGCTCTCCTCTTCCTCCTGTACTGTGTAGGAGGGCACTA
>BRDA01006728.1:22573-34331 GCA_036984385.1 Crenuchus spilurus
AAAAGGGAGAGAGGTAGAGATAGAGAGAGAGAGAGAGCGAGAGAGAGCAAGAGGGAGAGAGGTTACAGAGAGAGAATGCGAGAGAGAGAGAGAGAGAGAGCAAGAGCGAGAGACAGCAAAAGGGAGAGAGGTAGAGAGAGAAAGCGAGAGAGAGAGAGAGCAAGAGCGAGAGAGCAAAAGGGAGAGAGGTAGAGATAGAGAGCGCGTGCGAGAGAGAGAGGTAAAGTGAGAGAGCGCAAAAGGGAGAGAGGTACAGAGAGAGAACGCGAGAGAGAGCAAAATGGAAAGAGGTAGAGAGAGAGTGAGAGGGAAAGAGAGACAGCGCGAGAGAGAGTTAGTCTGTTAGTTACTTTGTACTTTACCAGGTTTTTAAAAAGCAGAAACACATCTAGAAGCAGACTCTGTGGTCAGACTATAGACTCTGTGGTCAGACTATAGACTCTGTGGTCAGACTATAGACTCTGTGGTCAGACTACAGACTCTGTGGTCAGACTACAGACTCTGTGGTCAGACTACAGACTCTGTGGTCAGACTATAGACTCTGTGGTCAGACTACAGACTCTGTGGTCAGACTATAGACTCTGTGGTCAGACTACAGACTCTGTGGTCAGACTACAGACTCTGTGGTCAGACTACAGACTCTGTGGTCAGACTACAGACTCTGTGGTCAGACTACAGACTCTGTGGTCCTCTGTTGCATTAAACACTGAAGAGTCAAAAGTTATGGGACAGCAGTATGTGAACTGGTTCTGAAGTGGCATTACCTCAATAGACAGCCTGGGTTCACCCACACCTGTATAAATTGTGATCATGGCAAGGTGATGTGAGTGCACATGATAGTGGGTGCCTGATGGGACATTACATACGTCATGATGACATATGATGGAATATGTCATAAAAGTGGCAGACAGTCAGCACAGTGGCTCATGTGTTTAATAATTGTGACCGGCTGTATCTGGTTAGAATTGTCCTCTGGCAGAAATCGCCTCCACACCCACCTGCAGGTCAGTACAGCGTTCTTTAGCTTACATGGAATATGAGAGCAGAAGACCCACCAAAGTGCCTCTGTGTGGGGCTCCAGTGGGGCCAAGGTATGGCCTTAATCACCGGGGAGGTCAATGTGGATCTACAGTTAATAGGTATTTAAATGATCTGTCTGTGGTCTACAAAGTGAGGGGGTGGGTTTGGGACACCAGATATGACTGCTGAGCATTGCTAAAGTTTTGTACAAATATCTGTGTCCCTTTGTTTCTGTGTCTCTTACCTATTGCAATAGTGATGTCCCTGCGAAGGGCAAAGCCCACCAGTCTTTGGGACTCCTTTGAGACGATGACGGGGAAGCCATTGTAGCTGGTCTCACTAATAACTGTCTGAAGTTCTGCCAGCGTCAGGTCGTCCTGCGTCAACACGGCCAAAGGAGGGTCATTCCGTCTCGGCCGCATCACCTCTCGAGCCAGAGTGGTATGTGTGAATTCTTCTTTAGCATCCAGGAAGGGGTATCCGTTCAGCCGAATGTGCGCCTCGTAGATTCCTTCACGACCAAACGCATCTCCAACCCACTTACTGGTCATCACAGCAGCCATCAGAGGCACGATATACTCCAGTCCACCGGTCAGCTCAAACACAATGACCACCAGAGAGACAGTCATTCTTGTCACACCGCCTGACAGAACACAAATGACAAAGTTTTAGGACACCTTACCCTATTAAAATTTTAGAATGCATGATTTTCAATTAGGTCATAAAAATGATGATCTAAAACAGCTACTTGCTAATACTTTGAGTATTATAGTAATTTGGGTATATATACATAAAGTGTTCATTCTTCTACATGGCCCCGTTCATTCTTCCCGACGCATCAGTCGTGCTGTCCTCTTTACAGAAAAACAGCCCCAAAGCATGATGTTTCCACCCTCATGCTTAACAGTAGGTCTGGTGTTCTTGGGATGCAACTCAGCATTCTTTTTCCTCTAAACATGGCGAGTGGACTTGAGTACCAAAAAGCTCTATTTTGGTCTCATCTGACCACATGACCTTCTCCCATGTCTCCTCTGGTCATTGGCGAACTTGAAATGGGCCTGGACATGTGCTGGCATGAGCAGGGGGACCTTGAATGCCCTGCATGATTTTGAACCATGATGGCGTAGTGTGTTACTAATGGTTCTCTTTGAGACTGTGGTCCCAGCTCTCTTCAGGTCATTGATCAAGTCCTCCTGTATAGTTCGGGGCTGACTCCTGACCTTTCTCAGAATCATCCTTACCCCATGAAGTGAGATCTTGCATGGAGCCCCAGACAGTCATCTTGTGTTTCTTCCAGTTTCTAATAATTGTGCCAACAGTTGTTGCCTTCTCACCAAGCTGCTTGCCTATTGTCCTGTAGCCCATCCCAGCCTTGTGCAGGTCTACAATTTTGTCCCTGTTGTCCTTAGAAAGCTCTTTGGAGTGTGATTGATTGAGAGCTCGCTCTCATTTTCTGCTACATCCTGGCACTAGACTCATAACCAACAGTCACACAAATCAGAGGCACTCTTACCTAAGCAGGCTGCTGCTCCCACCATGGCGTAGAGGCCAGGGGTGATGCAGTCAGCACCAACCTCGCACCACTCTTTAAACAGAAACCAGTCATGGTGATAATAGGCCAGCTGTTCCACAGCGATGCCCACAATACGCCCAGCTATCGCCCCAATCGCCATGCTGGGTATAAACAAACCAGACGGCACCTGCAATAGCAACAAAGATGGAGTCTCAGGAAAAAGAAACAGCATACAGATTTATCAAGTATATCACTAACGTAAGAATTTCACTGACAATATGATGAGAACTGCTCAAGATATTCGTACTGAAATAACAACAAAGTGGTCGGACATCATTCATTTACAATAAGCTGCTAATTTCTGATGACTGGAGGCCGTACAGATGTTAGCAGCGTGAAGTGAGAGGAGTCAGGAACACACCTATTTTAATTTAATTCAATGTAAATTAGGAGCAAAGTGATGGGGCAATTACCAATTACCACCTCCACTCTCAAAAATGGTTATGACCCCTACCTGGATTTATAGCACAAATGCATACAGTATAGATGCTACAGCACTGGAGGATGGTTTTAAACTTCCTCTTTCTTTATGATGCATTGTTGTAAATATACTGGGATATAAACACAATTTGCTTGGAGAAGCATTTCAGAAATTGTAGAGATTTGAGTTAAGTGTGATTAAGGATCATTAACAGCATTAATAACAATGTTAATCTACATCACTTATACACTTGTGATAACTTGTGTTGAGATATGCATGAGAAGGTTTCTAAATTGTGGTAAAATTGACTTTGTATATGTTGCCACGAGTATGCCATCCTGCCGTGGCATTAGCAAAATCATTTAAAATACGCTCACAGACACTTAAGGGATCACTACATTACATGTGTACACGTGATGGTGAAGGGGAAGAGAAAAGTGCACACCTTTAAGCCAAAGGTGAAGATGGTCATGATGATTTTAAAGATGAGCGCTAAGCTGAGCTGCCACATGGCTGAGTAAACTCCGGGTGTTGCAGCTGCGTCCGAACCCTCCGGGTATGCCTGACTGCCGTTCATCTGACTGCGGTACTGGCACAGCTGAGAGGACTCCAGCGGCCCACAGTCCGTAAACAGCTCTTTAATCAGCTCACTGGTGTTCTGCCGTGTGTACGGGTTCGGAAACGCAATGATGGCTGTGATGGCAGCAACCGTGATCACCTCCAGCACTGGATATTTACCTGAGAGAGCAGAGGGGCAAGGACAGCCATTTTAACTAGTGGTCAACTAGTGGTACCTGGTTTACTATGCTTTACCCAGCGACATGTATGCAAGATGTGCTAATGCACTGTTAATAGAGTAGGTCGGTCATGTTTAGGAAACTGTAGCTGACAATGTACATCAAATACATGACTTAACATTTTGAATTAAGTTATGAACAAACTTCTTATAATATTCTCATTTGTCCAGAATTCACTAAAATGATTACTGTTACACTGAGACACAGTGCTGACACACATTCTTGTACATTACAAACATTAAAATCCTGAATACTGGCCATAGATGCAGTTTGCCAGGGTAGTCTACAGATCCACTTTAGCTTAAAGCCAGTGGTCCTAATTAACATAACTCAGCATCCTAGCTGGCTGGCTGAGGCACTGACCGAAGCGTGTAGACTTGCGTCTGCGGCACCAGGCGATGTTGGCTCGGATAAAGAACGCCCCCCAAAGTCCTCCAAACACGCCGAGCAGGATGAAGGGGAAGAGCTCAAACAGGTACCAGGGCGTGTGGTACTCCACATAAAACAGCACCAAGCGGCTGTTTCCAAACGGGTTAATAGAGCGCAGCACAAACGCTGCCACCAGCGCAGCAAAAAAGGACCGCCACAGCGTCTTCAGAGGGAAGTAATAGCTCACCTGAAAGAATGAAAAGAAATAATACAGTCCTTATGTAACCTTAGGAAATTGTGTCTAAATCAGCGATTCTGAGCTGGTGGGTCGCGGACACGTTCTGGGCGGGTCGCAAACAGATTGTAAAATATAAATTTAAAAACCATTAAAAAATAATTAACGCTTATCTGATTTTGTCCTCGTCTTTTAAATTGAAAAAAGAGACACAGAGAGGCAGGCGGCAGTCGAGCGCGCAGCATTCTCGGTTATCACTGTTGCCAAATACGCTTATTATAAGCGACGTTGTGCTTGTTTTTTCTAAAGTTTTCTAAATCTCGTGAGTGGCGGGTTGCGTTTTTTTAGCTTGTTTTTGAACGTGAAGTTGCTTATTTGGGCTTGACTTTCTTTCCGAGTGAAAGTCTTTGATTTTCTCCCAGCTCCCCATAATAAAGTGAAAGATGAGAAGCACAAAAAATCTGCACACTGAGGCTAACAAACATGGGTTTCAGTGTCCCAAAACACAATGACACAATAAAAAGAAATGAGCTAAAAATAGCCACCTACGTTGCCTGTCAATGCTTATATTAAAAGTGTTTAGCATCATTTTGGTGTTGTTTGTATATAATGTCATAATAAATATTTACCTTTATACTGTTTAAAACCGGCCTCTGATTTACTGAATGTGGTGGGTTGCCAGTTGGGCTTATTTTGGGCTTGTTTTTTATAGAGCTGGTTGCTTGTTTCTTTCGCGAGATCTGGCAACACTGCTGGTTACTCTTCTGTTTATATTTGTGATGATGTTCAAAGGCAAAGAATTGGGTGATAATTTTATGCTATGAGCTTTTAACAGTTTATAAATATTTAATAATAATAATATGTAATATTTTATTAATGATAAATATAAATTTTATTATTAATAACACTTAAGTTATTATTAGTATATTATAATCATATCATAATATGTAAGTAATGTATTAATATTTATTAATAATATTAATTTAATTTATGTTCCAGCCCTCCTCAAACCCCCCGAATCAAGCCAGTCGTGTCCCCCCTGAAATCTCTTAAATTCTCTTTACATGCACATGTATGTTTAAATGTGTTTTTGAAGGCTATTTTTCAAAAATACATTTGTTTGGTTTGTATTGTATAAAAGTGGGTCCAGACGAACCCCTGATCTAAATAGTTCACATTTGCCTGCTCCAGAGAGTCCTATTATATTGGCAGGACTACAGGGACTAAACAAGCTGTGTGTGCATTTGTACATCTGTGTCAGCAGGGGGTGTAACTTAAAGTAGCTGAATGCATCCATTAGAAGAGGCATCCACAAACATTTGGGCATGTAGTGTATATTTAGGGTGAAGAAGACATCGTGTAAACTGTGTAAAAGTCTTTTTCCTATTGGAATGCAGTAACAGCAGTCTCACCTCCTCCAGGCTGAACAGAACTCCTCCAATTGGAGCCCCAAACGCCACCGACACACCCGCGGCCGACGCTGCAGAAAGCACCTACAAGATCACACACACAGAGTGTTCGCTGTAACTCAGTAACTCCTGGAGTTGCCTAGATCAGACATATTCTCCTGCTTGTGTATGCGTAATGGTGATTTCTAGCTCAGTGTAGGACTGAAGAAGCACGTTGAGAGTGTGGTTTACCTCTCGTTTCTTGGCCTCATTCTTGCTGTATTTGGGGAAGAGGTAGGAGAAGATGTTTCCGCAGCAACAGGCCACATGCACCAGCGGCCCCTCTTTGCCCAGGCTGAGACCAGACGCCACGGCCAGGACCAGAGTGATCGTCTTTATCAACAGGGTCCACTTACCGAGGTAACCTCGGATTATAAAACCACTCAGAATGGTCTTAATCTGAGAGAGGGAGAGGGACAGAGGACAGTGAATAACGGTGATTACAGAGCTGTAAAAACATACTAGAGCCTCTCCACAAATTACAATATGGTGAAAAGGTTCATTTGTGTTCAGAATTTCATTCAAAACGTAAACCGTCATATATTTTATATTGAATACATACAAAGTGTTTTTGTTTTATTGTTGATACTGTTTGAATTGTAATATTCTAATAATTTTAGATTCTGGATTTCTAAGCCAAACTGTAAAAGGCTCAAAATATGTGACTTTATTTATACTGAACATATATGACTGTTTACCTTTTTTAATTCAATTTTGAAAACAAATTAACTCACAAATTTTTTAGATGCACTAGCATTACTGTATTTTGATGTACTGGTCACTAGGTGGTGATTCAACTCTATTGTTTGTGACAGACTCTATTATAACTATCATAAAATAACCAAACAAACCTGAAAATCAGAGCTGATATTTTTTTACCAATTTTATTTTGGAATCATTACTTGAACTCCATTTTCATGCTAATAAAGTGCTTTTGGTGATGAAATAAAAAAATCTGGCCTAATGTTCTGCACTCAGCACTATTTGATTGGTTGAAATATGGACAATATGTCGAGTAAATCCAATCAAAAGTCTTCTCAGTGATTTTGAAGGTCAGAGCAGTTTATTTAACTATGTGGTTGTTATGTTATGTAACATGTTATGTTACTATGTAAGTTGTAAGTAAGAATAGTAATAATAACTATATAATAAACTATAAAAATAACTAATAAAAATTAGTTATAATAAAAGTAATTTATGCGAGCACTAAATCAAACTACAAGTTCAAAAAGCAACAAAATAATAATTTTGATCTATATTTTACTGCTATTAAAAAAAATAAATGCAATTAGTACAAAAATGTCATCAAACTAAACTGGGACTGAAATGATCGATTTTGTTAAAAATTATTGAACCATTCACTTATTAATTATAACATATAATGGCTGTGAGATGAGAAACTGATGCTGTTAAGAGACCAATGCTCTTTGTAAAGACAACATTAAACCATAAAATGTTTGCAAAGGAAAAAGATCAAGTCTACTGACACTGTGGTCACTGTTCAGCTAGCAAAAGTAAACAGCTCTCTTTAGCTCTACTGAAGATCAATCCCACTCAACACTCACAAATCAATTCACTCTGCACTCACTCACTGATCTCCATCAGCAGAGCTTGTGTTTCCTGTGACCTGCAGAGAGTCTACGTGAACAGCTTTTGTGCTCGGCCTTAAAACATCTGCAGTGTCAGAGGAACGAGGGGAGTGCTGAAGGGCTCAATACCCGATTATATTGATTACAGTCCATGTTATGAGGTACAGCTTTCAGTGTTGCGGTTTAGCAACATATCTCCTGCTATCACTCCAAAAGACATGTTGGGAAGGAGAAATGAGACTTGATCCATTCTGTCACCTCACATTGATCTAATTGTTCAATTCAAAACACCTTAGACTCATTACAGCTATTTAATTTGATTTCACTAAGTCAATCACAATAAAACATCCATTTACGTATTAGTTATATACATACAAAAAACAAAATGTCTGGGCTTTTACAGCTCAAAATAACATAAGAATATTATTTTCTTTGTAGAAACAAAAAGTTATAAAAAAAATATAAAAAAAGTAGAAAATGGGGAAAATGTTAATTTGTTTTTATAATTTAAATAAAAAAAGTAAACTGTCATTTTATATTAATTACACATAAAGTGATATATTTCAAGCTTTTTTTGTCTGTTTTATTTGTTAATGATACTGTTTGACAAAGCAATAAACCATGATAGGCCATGCATTATTGTGACTATCACAGTAAACAGTGTTAGTGGCATCCTAAAATTATAATACAAAAATAAAATCTTTCTTGTGATAAAATTGCAGTAACACATGGCTTCAAGTGGATTATCCCTTTTATAAAACGGTAGTCAACATAAAATATAAATACAGCAATTTTCATTTAACACTTGCATTTATTAAAAAAAAATATCACAAACTATTTTTCATAATATGTGACCCCGCCAGGAAAACCAGGCCAAAGTCTTTTTTTTTCAAAATTTGTTTTTTTCAAAACAACTTATTTTGTGAATTTAAGTTTTGTTTTTGATCAAAATATGTACTACAATAGATATCTGAGACTGTTATCTTTCATTTACAGCAATAATACAGAGTGGTTAAGTTTTGTCGCTAATGTGAGTGACACGATATTGACACGATATCTCAATAAGTTGCCCAGTGACTTTGGCCTGGTTTTCCCTGGCGGGGTCACATATTATCTGTTATTGCTGAGTGAGGCTGCGTGTGTTGTAGCCATTTTATAAAACTAAAAATGTTCATGTTCATTAAAGGTTTTTTTATCCTCTTTCTTTTAGACTCTTATTCTAAAGGACTAGCTGTTTTGAGCTAGAAACTAGTTTAGTTAACAAAGCAATCAATAACACTGTTTCTACTTTATCATGCTGTTCTTTTAGATAAAGCCTACAGTCACTGGGTAAATCCATGTCACTTTGAGAATAGTAAATTACTGTTTATAAGATCTTGCAAGACCTTCATTCATAAATTATTAATGAAATATTCTAATAATTTAATTATTTTCTGATTTTCTTGAGCTACAAGTCACACTGATCAACAATAAAACAAGACCTGAATATCACTTTAAATATAATAATAAAAAATGACCGTCTACCTTTTGAAATATTTTTTTTCATCACATTCTAATTTTTAAATGATCTTTTATACCATATAGAGACATATCACTCTTATTGTCCACAACACAGTGTGCAGTAGATAAGACGTACCTCAGGAATTCCAGAGCCGCAGGCATACGGGGCGAAAACTTTAACCAAACATACGGCCAAGAAGGCAAAGGCCAGAGCCCAGTATGTGTACATGAAGTAGTTCATTATGTAAGAGCCAGGACCCTGAAAAAGAAAAAAAATAATATGCAGAGAAGACAGAAACACAAATACTAGACATTTTGATTACTCAAATTAAACAGGAAGTGAAGATCATGTTGCATTAATAATAGTTTGTCCAAAAGGAAATGTATGAAATGATTGACTGATAATGATTTGACTGTAAAATGATATTCTCAGTGGTAACATGGAATGGAACCAGACATTTTCTTAAGCCATTTTGGGCCATTTGTTTTGGTCCTGAAATTTACACACAATGTAAAGAGCAACAGACGTTTTCTAATGATGTCAGAAACTGAAACGTGTGATTTTTTTTTAGATATCTTTTTTTGCAAGTCTTCAAGTCTATTTAAGACATACATCAGTGAACAGATTTAAATAGCTCATGTATTAATCTCCGTTATGATTTACCGCCCCTACCTCAGCCTCGCCCAGAATGAGCTCAGCCCACGTTTTCCACTGCGGACATTTGTCTCTCTCAGCGAACGTGGTTTCATTAGAGCCCCAGCAGCACTGCTCATGATTAAACCACATAGCACTCAGACACACACCCTCCTTCAGATCATTCATCCAGTCTGCAGCGATGTCTATCAGACCTGCCAGTGCACCTGAAAGACAATGAGACAGAGACTTAAACTAAATCAGCCACAGATCAATAACAGACAGTTATATAACTGAGGCTTAAACACACAATACAGAAATGTGAATGTGCCAAACACTCAGAATACACACTACTGAACTATTCATCAGAATAAAGACAAATAATCATAAGCTAAACACAATGGGATACAGGACTAATTGAGCAAGACCAATGTCTAAAGGACGTCTTCCTCATTGCTGTTGGTATCACTGTCGCCATCATGGTCATGTTCTTGGCATGCATTTTTCAATGGCTGGTGCCAGTGCTGACATTTAGGCAGCAGAGTGAACTATGACCAATACACAATGCTGATAGGACAGTAATATGATGGGATAGATCAGTAATATTTTCATCCTCTGAGGCAGTTGACCATAAAGTGTCATTTGAGGCCTGTAGGTTAGCTTAGCTAACCTTATTCCGTAGTTGTCACACTGACAAGGCTGCAGCCAATGCTGATTATCTAAAAATGACAATAATCAACCCAATTAATCGGTTTATCACTAAAATGTTTGATTTGAATGATTTTAATTAGTTGTGTTAAAGTAGTTTCATAGTTAGCATACATACTACATTACTGTATATGCTTTAATTCAAAAGGTAGACCGTCATTTTATATTCACTACACATATATTGACATATTTCAAGCCTTTTATGTTTTACTGTTGACTTAGGTAAACGTATAACTCAGGAAAAATCAGAAATCCAATATCGCATTCAAAATATATTCAAAAATGTAATTTAATTTCAAATTTGAGTAAATTACTATTCAAACAGTTTCAACATTGAAACAAAAAAACGGCTGAAATGTAATTGTACATGTAATGAATATAAAATATATGACTTTACCTTCTGTAATTTTGAACACAAATGACCTTCACAATATTTAAAGTTGTGGTAACGCACTAGGATGGACATACTCAAAGTTTAGAACGTGGACTTTCCGTGCTAGTGAAAAATAAAGCATATACGGAGTGTCCAGTTTTAGTCTTTGCCCAAACGACCATTAATATCTGTAATACTAATGAAGACATGTTGATAAAATGTGGATTATATAAAGCTCAGTCTGTGTGAAAACACTGACATGCGTGATTACAGGGCAGGTCGATGAGTCTATACAAGACAAGCCAAGATCCACAGCTGAGTTAAAAGTAAACATTGAGTGTAAAGTCCAGGCTATACCCTCTGACCTTTCACAACATGGATCAATGGGTTCAAGTGTGCTGGGATGCTAATGGTGGACATTATTAGCACGTCGTAAAAGCAGTCTTTTTCACACAGACTGAGGTATATTTAATCCAAATATCATCACCAGCGTTAAAATAATTCACCATCTTTTGGTTAAAGAAGCGAATCGGACAGGCTGTACTTTTGTTATTGTTAATTCTAAGAATCAGTTGCAGCCAAACACCTGAATATTACCATTAAGATGACTAAGAAACTAGAACTGACTGAAGTCAAAGCAGCTCTGTTTAATCTGATGACATGATTCTGTGTGTGTGGTACAGCTTGAGTGCATGGCTGCATACGTCACACTTTCCTAAGCTAGATCCTTGGGGTGCTTCAGTTTTGTTTATTACCTGAAGCCAGTCCTGTTAGCGTAACCACGAGCCACCCGGACCAGGCGTCGTACAGACTCTTGGTGAACTCCCATGCTGATTCCTTCTTCTTACTGTTAATCTGCACAGACGACACAGCACTCACATTAACACAGACTGTAGAGGTGGGAAAAGTACCACAACATACAGTCATGGCGGAAAGTGTTGGCACCCCTGAATTTTTTCCAGAAAATGAAGTATTTCTCCTCAAAAATTATTGCAGTTACACATGTTTTGTTATACACATGTTTATTTCCTTTGTGTGTATTGGAACAACACAAAAAACAGGGAAAAAGGCAAATTTGACATAATTTCACA
>BRDA01006729.1:0-11251 GCA_036984385.1 Crenuchus spilurus
AAATCCACCTTGTTCTTGGGCAATCTCCCCTTCCAGCTTAGACTGCATTCGTTTTAATATCACTCTCAACAAGATCTTGCTAGCATGTGAGACCAATGCAATGTTCCTGTAGTTCTTGCACTGGAGCAAGTGTCCTTTCTTGGGCAGTGGGATGAAAAGTGATTGCGTCCATTCTTCTGGCCAAATTCCAGTTTCCTAAACTTCCATACAGACCTCCTGGAGCTTATTCAACGTTGTCTCTCCACCAAACCTGAGAAGTTCAACTGACAGCACTGTGTCCATCCTTTAGTCTCAGACAATCCACAAATGCTGATGTTCAGTCTTTCCAATTCACTACTAAGTATCGATAACTTACCAAGTGAGTTTAGACCCCTCACATTCCATTGTCCAATCTTGACATGGAGTCTGCTGTTTAGCTTCTCTTCATCTTCTTTCCTTGTTGTATTGCGTAATATGACCTTTGATGAGTCAGTAGTAAACTTCTCAACACCCACCCTGTCTCTCACAGTGGGTACCGCAGACCTTTTTATCCTGGGCGACGTCCGAGCCAGTATGACATTCTTAGTTTTTGACTTCATTTGTGCTCTGTGGGATAAATAGACTGACTAAGCATCCCAATCTCTTGTCAGCCCTGCAGTCGACTCGATGTTGTGCTAAGTTGCATCTAGCATACACCTCATCATAAAAATCAACATCCAGTGTTATTAGCAGCTAAGCATCTTAACACCAAAAGTTGTAAGAACCATGCTGCAGCCCACAGTTCCAAGTCCCGTTGGATGGGGAGTGTGATCGCTCTTTGTCTGGAACCTCCTCTTCGACCTTACCATCAAGGGTGGCCCTACCAGGAGCATAGCTCCAGATGGTATTGCTCTTAGATTCTAAGGTTCTCTCAAGCTTCTCCACCACAGCAAGGTAGCGATCTCAGGAGTAACAAAGCAAACAAAGTGTACAAAGTGCTGGAAGTCTTTTGAGTGACGTGGACATCTATTACTTTAGCCTTGATGCAGAAGTAAAAAGTAAACTTCAGACATCATGGGGGGGGGGTGAAAATTGTGAACTTGTGATTTTTTTAAGGGAACCTTTCCTTGAAATCCCCACACAATCAGAGAAACAGTCCAGCCATACAGACTTCTTTAAGAGGTCTCAGTTCACCCATAAACAGCCTCATGAATTCAGGCCACTGCTCACATAGGCTCTTTTATAACCATGATTGGTGTGTTTCTGACACATTACTGCCCACCAAAGACACTTAACCTGATGTGCGTTTCAGGTTTTATGAGGCATGTTGCTCTGCAAGGGTGTTTTTTTTTTTTTTTTTTTTTTTTTTTTTTTTTTCTTTAAACGTGTAAAATGACGTGGAATAGCAGTTGGAGAAAGACCTTATCTACTGCTGTCCTCCATGCAAGTTCTCCAACTCCTTGACCTCTACGGTCCTCCTTTAGATTCTCCATTAAATATTGTGGGTTGAACTAGCCACAAGCCACAGTTGTTCTTTACAAGCACTGTCTGTGAAGTCAATTAAAATATACACCCACCACTATAACCCATGTGTTATTATAGTAATCTATTCATTTACCATTTCCAGTTATCAATTATTGTAATATACTTAATTGCTTTTTTATTACTTTTTGATGCAGATTAATAGTAAGTAAACATTTATTTTATAGCACCAAGTCACACTACAAAGTGTGTCAACAATAATGTGAAAGAACATGAAAAAGTCATAGCATAATAGCATAAACACAACCATACATTGTCAGAATGCCAAGATTAGTTATATCCTCCCTCAAAGACATAATTTGAACAGTTCCTTTAGACGCAGCAAGTCTAATGTCTAAGGGTAGATTAAAACAAAGCTTAGATCAATCACTCCTTCATTTCCATTTAGATGTTTGGACCATTAAGGCTAAACTGCTGAACGGTACTGAAAACATCACGGCACTGATGTTAGTGTATTAAATAACATGCTGATTATAGTCTGGCAACCAGGTTTGAGATCATTTCTGACAAAAAAAAAGTAATCCATTACAAATTACTGATTACTTCTCCAAAACTGTAATAGGATTACTTATTACTTTCTGGACAGAGTAATCTCATTCCTCATAACATTACTTCTACATTACTCTATAAAACTCAAAGTAATCTTTACCAGAATGCAAAAGAAGTCGTTTTCACACCTGAAAGTCCAGATCATGATCTGAACCAAGGCTCGTGTTTTTCTTACCTTGTATATATTTGGTTTGTTTAGATTTGTTATGATGCATTTTTGCAAGTGCACCTTTATATGATACACCTACGTCCTGTTGTCATCACTTACATGGAGTGCATCCTCCTACACTTGACCCTTTGTAGAACAACGTGCATTTGACATTGGCGTGTTACCAATTCAGTGGGTGATGAATTTGGCGAGAAGCCTTTCCAGGATAAAACATTCATTTCGTAATCACAATAGTGCTGTTGTTATGATATTTATACCAGCAGCAGTGACTACTCTAGGGTAGTTCAAATTTGCTAAATTATCGTGCTTCTCCTGAAACAATTGTATCACCACTGACAGATAAGGAGGAAAAAGCAGCAAACAATCCTGCCAGACTTGGCAGCTCCGCTTCCTGTATTTTGTCCAAAAGTCTGAACCTCATAGAAAAGTGTTTTCACACTGCACACAAACCAGTTGATGCCAATTGGTTGCTGGGCACACAAGTACTCACATTTAGCAATTCTAGAGTAACCAATTCACCTGACACAGAGACTCAAACCCAAGACTCCACTCTGGACCTGGATCTGGACTTCATCACAGACTGATTGCTGGCTGCAAAATACAGTAATTAGTTAAATGATAATTGATTGTTGTGAATGTTACACAACACTTTAAAATCAACATAATTATCTAACTCTCTTAGAACTCAACCACTCAGCCAGTTGTGCACAGTGTACTCTCAACCAGAAGCGACCACCTGTATGACTGCATTGAGCTCTAGGGGGATCACCCAGGACACCATACCAAACCATATCCTGGCATACAAACATACATTCACACACACACACACACACACCAGGGTCATTTAGAGAAGATAATTCACGTAATCTAAAAGTTTTGGGACTGTAGGAGGAAACCTATGCAGACATGGGGAGAACTTGCCAGATGGGCACTTGAACCCAGCGCTGAGAGGCAAATGTGCTAACCACCAAGCCACCATGTCGACTTGTAATATAGCAACCACAGAAAACTGACCTTCAGGTGGGCATCGTTCTTTAATCGTCTTTAAATCTAGACTTGTATTGTCTAGTATCATAGTTACAATATTGTAATCACATTACTAGTACTTTGTCTGGAGCATGCAGGGCTACTACTCACACAAATTGAATACCTAACAAAAGTCTAAGTGCTGAGATATAGTAGCATTTCCTCAGTCCCTTTCTGTACCAGTATCCTTACAGAGGCCTGCAGTTAAACAGGCTGCCCCCCACCCCTGTTCCCGTCCTCTCTGACTACAGTTAATAAGCTGTGGAAATACCGTACCACAGTGAACACTTTGTCCCAAATACAGTATATTAAAAACAGTTTATCACCACCAAAGATGAAACCAGTAGGGGGGAGGGGCCATTCTGTAAAGCTAAGTGTTTAGGGAAATGACTTACAGATGTGTTGGGAGTCTAAACAGTGTTCTTTTTGACTGAGTTCATATAATTTAGTATCACACCTATGTCTGAAATTGGTATGGGTCACCAAGTTACAATCCAGGGGTGTTGCTACAGATTTATGGATGCGGGACTAAGCCTTTACATGCAGTGCCTGGGCAACCTGCCAAAAGAAATGAAGAAAGGCCTTAAATGTCTATTTGTAATACGTTTTTAGAGCTGTAACCTGGTTGCTCACTGCTAGCTTCTCTCAGATAAGTTGTAAGACCTAAATATCTCATAAAGCAATGGGTCTTACACTGTCATATCAGGATATTATGATCACTACTGGTTTGGAATTAACCTGGCGCGAGATGTTGCAGATGTTATGTGACCGGGTTTGAGAGCACACCATTCTGTTGTTGCTTAGTGCAAAACCATCATGGACAAAAGGACAAAAGGACATGGTAATATGAGTGAAAAAAAGGGAGAAGATGGTAGCAACTCAGAGACCACGAACATCATGGGATGCTCTAGAGGCGCCGTAGTGAAGGTGTCCTGAAAATGGACTTCTCACTTTCACTGCCTCCCTACAGCATAACAGTGATGCCCCACAGATGGCAGAGAGGAACATCGACTCCTGCGACTTGTACAGAGCAATCAACGTCCCACAGTGGACAAGTTAAATTATATAATGATTTCGTTTCCCATGTCATCAGAGGTCAGGCTTTTCAACTGTGCGCTGATAACAAGCTGGATGGTCCCTCTCCTCTTGAGTCTGCAGGACATGGTATGGTTTGTGGTTTACAAAATAATTTTTTTCACATTTTAATTCATCTGCCCACAGAACAGTTTTCCATTTTGCCGCAGTCCATTTTAAATGAGCTTTGGCTCAGAGAAAATGACAGCATTTCTGGATCAAACATATGGCTTTTTCTTTACATAACATAACTTTAACTTGCTTTGGTGGATCACACATCAAACTGTCTTCACAGACAGATTTCTTGAAGTGTTCCTGAGCCCATGCAGTGAATCTCAGTACAGAATGATGCCCGTTTTTAATGCAGTGCCAACTGGGGTCCTGAAGATAACAAGCATCCAGTATTGACTGTCAGCTTTGTTCCTTGTGCACAACAGATTCTCTGAACTGTTTGATGATATTATGTACAGTGGATTTTCAGTCTTCAAAGTTTTACATTTTTCTGAAGTTCCACATTTTTAGATGCTGTTTTTTCACAAATTGTTGAACCTCTGCCCATCTTTGTGAGACTGAGCTAATATTTTTTCATGAAATGTTAAAAAAAAACGCCTCTTTCAAAATCTCACATGGGTTCTCTGTTCTATTGTGAATAAAATATGGGTCGATGTGATTTGAAAATCACCACATTCTGGTTTTATTTATATTTATTTATATTTTAAGCAGTGTCCCAACTGTTTTTGGAGCTGGGGCTGTAAGAATGCAGAAGCACTGTATTAACATCTGCTTTACTAGTTATGGTCAATTAACTAAGAGGGCAAAGAACTCTGAAAACTCATCACATGAAACTTTTTGTAGACAGACATGTATAAACTATATGAAGGACATCTGGTGGAAAATATTATAATTTGATTTTTGGGTGCATCATTCCTGTGTGCACTGAGTGACACTTATACCAAGTTGTTCTGTGGTCAGTGAGTGACATCAGACTGACAAACACCTCCCCATCTGAGAGAGAGAGAGAGAGATAGTAGAGGCAGAGTGAAAAGAACAAGACAGTAAAGAGAGAGAGCAGAATAAAAAGAAGGAGAGAGAGAGAGAGAGAGAGAGAGAGAGAGAGAGAGAGAGAGGGTAAAAACGCTGCGCTAGTGATTTCACAGTCGTGCACGCGCCTGTGTAAAACTGCAGCTGGTACAGTTGTGCTGTAGGAGCTGAAGCTGGTGGTTCTGTGCTGTAGAAGCTGAAAGCAGGATGCGGGCTGTGCTGCTGCTGCTCTGCGTGTGCGTCGCGAGCTCCTCCGTGAGCGCGGACCCGCGCCTCAGTAAGCGTTTCGTGATCGGCGGCTGTCCCAGCCACTGCGACCAGACCATGTGCCCGGCCATGCCGAGGCTGTGCACCACCGGCCAGGTGATGGACCAGTGCGGCTGCTGCCCCGTGTGCGCGTCCGGCGAAGGCGAGGCGTGCGGCGGCGTGGGCAAGCTGGGAGACCCAGTGTGCGCCGAGGGCCTGGAGTGCTCGGTGAGCGGCGGAGGAGTGGGCTACACCGCCACGGTGAGGCGCAGAGGACAGAGCGGCGTATGCGTGTGCCGGAGCGGCGAGCGCGAGCCCGTGTGCGGCAGCGACGGACAAACGTACCGGAGCGCGTGCGAGCTGAGGCGCGCCAGCGACCGCGCGCAGAGACTCCAGCAGCCGCCCGTGCTGCTCATCCAGCGCGGCGCGTGCGGCAAAGGTACGACAGCCCGACACACACACACCGGACAGTCCAGTTCTGAGGTTATAAATAATAAATAAAGTTTATTCACGTCTGCGCCGAGAAATCAAACGAGCTCACAATTACTGTAAAGACTACAGAGACAAATACACACTGTTTAACAAACAAGAAAAGGATGGTCAATAAATGTGACAACAGGGACTGTACCAAATTCACAGGTGTGAAAATCAAGCTTTTCCTGTGAAATAGACCGTTTGCTGTGGAAATAATTAATTTAATCATTCATTCATTCATTATCACACCCGCTTAATCCTTATCAGGGTCGCGGTTAGTCCCCTACCCCTTCACTGGGCGCAGGGCAGGGCATTTACACTATTCAATTAAGCCCAGGACAGGGCGCCAATCCATCGCTGGGTATAATTAATTTAATCTTAAAAAATAGTATGTAGTAGTTAATGGACATCTTTGATTAATGTAGACATGTGAAGTTAAAATTCTGGGAGTTCCTTCATCAAATATGATGAAATGTGATGAAACTGACAGCAAAGCCAAACAAATGAGTGAGCTGTGCATCACCTAAACGTGATGCTACATTCTAGCCAGTAGGCTTTCTGAGAGAGATCTTTACTGCAGGTAATGACTCTTCTGGGCAAGAGGATGTGGACTGAGGAGATTTCCCCTGGGAGTGTGTGTGTGTGTGTGTGTGTGTGTGTGTGTGTGTGTGTGTGTGTGTGTGTGTGTGTGTGTGTGTGTGTGTGTGTGTGTGTGTGTGTGTGGTTGAAGAAAGGGTAGGTGAGTTAAATTGTGAGAAAGATGTGTTCACTCATAATGAGCACTCAGGTTTGAGCATACAATTCACCATCACCAAGTTTTATTTATTTATCTGTGAAATGTGTAGTATTTAATATTCTAACTGAAATTACGGAGAATTTCCCACAAAATGACGAGACATAATACAGTATATCAACATTTTACAATATACACTTAAAATACGAGCCTTTCATGCAGATTTTATGCTGAGCCTGATGTCAAGTGTAACAGTAGTACAATGTTTTTTTCTTGGTGTTTTTAATTCCAACTCTTGGTGACCATATGGATAGTGTTTCTCCAGAACATCATATCTTCTTTTTGGGACTTCAGGTTTCTTAATGGCTCATTCCTTTGATTGGATCCATCCATCTTGTTGCTTGTATTTCCTCAGTTTCTGGTTCTTCTCTTCATAATGTGTCCAAAATAAGAGATCTTCAGTTTGGTTATCTGGACTTCTAGTCAAAAGTGAGCTTTGATTTGGTTGAGAATCCATTTGTTTGTTTTCTTGTACACATGTCTCTCAAAGGTCCAACACTAAAGTTCAAAGACATCAACATTCTTCCTACCCTGATTTTTTTTGTCTGCCTTTCACATCCATAAAGAACCACATAGTCTGGACAATTCTAGTCTTTGAAGAGACAAATCATTACATTTGAAAATCTTTTCCAGTCCCTTCATCCTTATTCTGTTGAGTGTCATATTTCCTGCTGGGTCCATTTTTTTATGAATTACGCACCTTAGATATAAGCAAATTATCTAATATTTCACATTTTAAAATACAGTGCCTTGCAACAGTATTCACCCCCCTTGGCATTTTTTTGTGTTTTGCTAGCTCAGAACCTGGAATTAAAATAAATGTTTTGAGACTTTGCATCTTTTCATTTACAGAACATGCCTACAGCTTCTTAACATTAGATAGCAAATAACAAATAGAACAAAATAACAGAAAACTTCAGTGTTCATAACTTTTCACCCAACAAATGTCACTACATAGTAGAGCCACATTTTGCGGCAATTACAGCTGAAAGTCACTTTGGATAAGTCTCTATGAGCTTGCCACATCTTGTCACTGGGATTTGTGCCCATTCCTCCAGTAAAAACTGCTCCAGATTTTTCAAGTTAGATGGTTTCTGCTGATAAACAGTAATTTTCAAGTCTGACCACAGATTCTCAATTGTATTAAGGTCTGGGACTTATTTACATGTTTCCCCTTAAACATCTCAAATGTTGCCTTAGCAGTATGCTTTGGATCATTGTCCTGTTGGAAGGTGAACCTCAGTCCCAGTCTCAAATCACTGACAGTCTGAAAAGAATTGCTCAACATCTGTATTTAGCACCATCCATTGTTGCCTTGACTCAAACCAGTTTCCTGATGCCTACTGCTGAAAAACATCCCCATAGAATGATGCTGCCACCACCATGATTCATGGTGTTCTTGGGGTGATGAAATCTATTGGTTTTGCATCAGACATAGCATTTTCCTTGTTGGCCGATAAAGGTATATTTTGGTCTCATCTGACCAGAGCCCCTTCCTCCATACATTTGGGGAGTCTCCCACATGCCTTTTGCTGTCTCAAAACAAGCCTTCTTAATGTTGTCTGCCAGTAAAAGTTTTGTTCTTGCCAGTCTTCTATAAAGCCCAGCTCTCTGGAGCGTACAGCTTAATGTGGTTGTATGGACAGATACAGTTGGATCTTTGGTAAGAGCTGCCTCTCTGATTAATGATGATGTGATATTTGATGGTGCTCCGGGACATCATCAGAGATTTTTGGTATTTTTTTTATAACCCAACCATGACATGTACTAGTGCTGGGCGATAAAACGATATACATTTTTTTCACAATAATTTTTTTCTCGACGACGATGATAAGCCGGGACAATAGAATTCGATAAGCATTAATGTTCATTTCCATTTCACGTCTAAGCAGCTTGATGGTGAGTTCAGATGTGTAATACTGCTGCTCCTCCTCACCAGCGCCGCCAAAATGTGTGTGTGTGTGTATGTGTGTCAGCCAGTGTGCTAGCATTAGCCTGTTAGCATGTTGGCTCTCTAGCCTGTTGGTATTTTGGAGTGGCTGCAGCCGACAGCAATCATTGTAAGTTTCAACAATAAAGCGACGACAGTAAACGTCTTTCTTGTCCATCCTTTCAGCACGTCCAGTCGCACGCTACAATATTATGTTCTGGCAATAAACATTTTAATATTTTAAATAGTAACATTTCATGTATTTAGTTTGATGTTTTTAGAAAGATGGTTAAAACTATGACAGTGTTAGAAAATTTAATATTGTGATAATTATTGAGATTGATCAATATAGAAAAAATTATCATGATAAAAATGTTGGCCATATCACCCAGCTCTACTTGTACTTCTTAACAACTTTGTCCCTGACTTGTTTGGAGATCTTGGTCTTCATGGTGTTGTGTGGTTAGTGGTGTCTCTTGCTTAATGGTGTTGCATATAAAAGTATGTATATACTGACAGTTCATACATATGCACATGCCAATTTTCAGTTTTTTATTTTACTTATTTTATTTATCTAATTTCACTTCACCAACTTTGTGCAGATGCCTCACATGCAATTTAGATCAATAAAACCTTTAACTACAGGTTGGAATGTAACAAAACAGGTAAAAAGCCAAGGGGGTGAATACTTTCACAAGGCACTGTATTGGTGTTATAACTCTGATTATATCACTCCTGGTGCAGCTTGACTTTGCTTGAAGATTATGACTGTCCACTTTCCTTTGATGACATTCCAGAAGTTTTCAGTGGGTTTCAGGCCTAGAGATTGGGGTGGACATTTGAAGTGGTCTCTTAATTTATTTTTCCAGAGCTGTGTATGTTAGTACATTTTTTAAAACAAAAACATGCAAACTTTATTTGAAACCTAACCATTTCCCATGGCATTATGAGGTTAAAGTTGATGTTAATGGTTGAGGTTGGTGTAGACATAACAACATTTAGCAAAGTCAACTCAGACGCATATATGCTTGATGTACTAAGAAGTTCCACTGCAAGTTTTGAGTCATTGTTCTTAATTTAAGTAACAGTGTTTTTATGGATGATGGATTTGGGCTACTCTACCCCCTCTGCAAACTCGTGTCCAGTTGTGGCAGCTGACTTTCAGGCGATATCTCCACCCTTCTGGTGCATTAGTCACAGGCTTTCATCATCGGTAAAACAATACACCCATTTGATTGTTTTTTTTGGCATTGTTCCCTGCTTTGAATGGATAAGGAATACATAGTATAGCAGGGCAGTCCATCAACACACTAGATTTGACAAATTCCACTTTATTTCTTGGGAATTTTTTCTCATGTCTAACAATGGCAATGGTAAAACATTAATTTGTGTTCATAATTAAATTCAAAAAGATAAACAGCCATAAAGTGTATCACAAAAGTGAGTACACCCCTCACATTTCCGCAGATATTTAAGTGTATCTTTTCATGGGACAACACTGACAAAATGACACTTTAACACAATGAAAAGTAGTCTGTCAGACTAAACCCCTAAAATGTCCACATTGAGCACTGCTTGTCATTTTCCCTCCAAAATGTCATGTGACTCATTAGTGTTACTATGTCTCAGGTGTGCATAGGGAGCAGGTATGTTCAATTTTGTAGTACAGCTCTCACACTCTCTCATACTGGTCACTGAAAGTTCCAACATGGCACCTCATGGCACAGAACTTTCTGAGGATCTTAAAAGACAAATTGCTGCACTACATGAAGATGGCCAAGGCTACAAGAAGATTGCCAACACCCTGAAACTGAGCTGCAGCACAGTGGCCAAGATCATCTAGCATTTTAAAAGAGCAGGGTCCACTCAGAACAGACCTCACGTTGGTCGTCCAAAGAAGCTGAGTGCACATGCTCAGCATCACATCCAAATGCTTTCTTTAAAAGATAGATGCAGGAGTGCTGTCAGCATTGCTGCAGAGATTGAAAAGGTGGGGGGTCAGCCTATCAGTGCTCATACCATACGCCGCACACTACATCAAATTGGTCTGCATGGCTGTCACCCCAGAAGGAAGCCTCTTCTGAAGTCTGAACACAAACAAACTGCTTTATTGAAGCGGCTGAGGGTAAAGGTGATGGACTGGCTAAGCATGACTCCAGACCTAAACCCAATGGAACATCTTTGGAGCATCCTCAAGTGGAAGGTGGAGAAATGCAAAGTCTTGAATATCCGCCAGCTCCGTGATGTTGTCATGGAGGAGTGGAAAAGCATTGCAGTTGCAACCTGTGAAGCTCTGGTAAACTCCATGCACAGGAGAGTTAAGGCAGTTCTGGAAAATAATGGTGGCCACACAAAATATTGACACTTCAGGAACTTTTACTAAGGGGTGTACTCACTTTTGTTGCGGTGGTTTAGACATTAATGGCTGTATATTGAGTTATTTTGAGGG
>BRDA01006729.1:18442-40395 GCA_036984385.1 Crenuchus spilurus
AAGCGGTGCGTTACTATATATTGATATACTAACAGTAATCCGAGCGGACCTCTGCCCAGGCTAGTGAGGAGTAACAGGTGTTACACAGAGAACTGACCTGTCGAGATCTGTGACTTGATAGAAGAAATCACAGATCTCGATAGGTCACAGTTCTCGGTGTAACACCTGTTTAACTCAAGTCAGTAAGCGATTGGCTAAGGCAGCGTTATGGTAGCCAATCAGAGCCAGTGTTTTTACACGTGTGCCGAGAGACAGAGGAGCAAGCCGAAGAAAAGTTAACATTTTCAAGGTGATATAAACATTATTTTAAATTAATTGAGGTTAAAGACAAAAACGTGCATGTAATGTGTACATTATGTCCTCGGGCGAAGACTTTGTCGACATCCACTGTAAGCAACTCTAATTTAATAAAGCATCTCACAACGACCCACACAGCTACAAAGTTAGTGGCTAGAAGCACCGACACCACAGATAAGTAAGCCGTCCACTAGCAAAGGACTCGGAAAGTCCGCCAAAGGCTTGATTTTTGAAGAATAAGACTATAGAGGTGTTGTTGTTAAGTTTACTTCTGTTGTGAACAAATCAGTTGTCTCAGGTTGAGAGAATTTAATTTAATTTGATAGATGTAAATGCCTTTATATAGTGTAACTATTTACTTTTGCTTTTTTTTTTTTTTTTTTTTACAAAGATTTGGTATTTTAAAGGATTTTATCCTGCACTGGTCTGTTGATGTGCAATAAATTTCAAAAGTTATGTACAAACACCTTTCTGATCTACTCATTTCAACTGACTGTGAAAACTGCTTTTTCAAAAAATCCTTATTCTTTGACATATAACTTTTTTTAACTGTAATGCAAATAGTTACTTTCCCTGGTAACGAGTTACTTTTATTACAGAGTAATTCAGTTACTAACTAAGTTACTTTTTTTAACAAGTAGTGAGTAACTATTACTAATTACTTTTTTAAAGTAACGTTCCCAACACTGTGGACCAGTAAGGTAGCTGGACCTCATAAAATGGTCATAGTCATGTAAGTCCTTATGGAAAGTTAGTGTAAAGTATAAATATGGGCAATTTCAGGTAAAACATATGTAGAGCTGCAGCTATCAAATATTTTAGTAATCGAGTAGTTTACTGAAAATCCCTTCGATTAATCGAGTAATCGGATAAAACGTATTTTTCTTTGGTTAAAGAGCGATCATAAATACACAAGAAAAAAATAAGACATTTCATTTAATAATAAACGACCAATTAGTTTCCTTTTTTAGATAACAGTTTTATTTCTTAAATTATTTCTTACATTTGTGCATATCAACAAAGTACTTTCTTATCTAGAAACATTTACAACTGCAAACACAAATAAATATGAATAAATGAAATACAAATAAATCAAATTAAATGACTTTCAACTTATTTCTTCTATCAATAATTAATACATTAATAATTAATTAATAAAGTAATTGTCTTTATGTTGTGCAACTTTCAAGAACAGGCAAGAAAAGCTGTTCAGCTAATTTTATCATGTTTTTATTTTTCTTCTTCTTAACTCCACAGCGCTGTCATTTTACAGATTAAATAAACGCTGTATGAAATCAAGTTAACCTTAAGGGCTTACATGTCACCATAATAATAAACTCGCCACACATTCAACAGTAGTCATAATTCATAGAAACCGGGCCCTCCACAGGGCTAGTGTTGTGTTAGTAAAGTACATTAACGTTAATCTCTCTGATTTGTGTTACATTAATTTTATCTTGTCCTTGCACCATTCT
Organism: Crenuchus spilurus; assembly: GCA_036984385.1. Classification (NCBI taxonomy): domain Eukaryota; kingdom Metazoa; phylum Chordata; class Actinopteri; order Characiformes; family Crenuchidae; genus Crenuchus; species Crenuchus spilurus. The sequence goes on from BRDA01006729.1 coordinate 20,215, forward strand.
CATTGTCTTCAGAGGAGATGCTGCAGCATTGAAGATGTGCTGTTTTGGTATATTAAGATTAATATTAAAATCAACCAATTTAGTCAATGTGATTTTTCACACAATGGAATTTGACCTCCGCATTTAACCCATTCGTGCAGTGAAACACACACTAGTGAACACATTAGGCTGTGAGAATTTGTGCCCAAAGCGGTGGGCAGCCCTTATCCACTGGCGCCCGGGGAGCAGTTAGGGGGTTAGGTGTCTTGCTCAAGGGCACTTCAGTCATGTCCTGTCTGGGGATCGAACCAGCGACCTTCTGGTCACAAGACCAGATCCTTACCACTAGGCCATGGCTGCCCACATATAAGGCCTGTGTAGCAACAAAAACACGTCAGTATTCTTCTTGCTAGTCAGTCGGTAATGCTCCCACATTTGGACATTTTCAGTTTTTTTTTATTGTTTTTCTTCTTTTTCATCATCATTATTGTCTTCCCTCACCTCTTCCATCTTCCCGCTCCTCAACTAAACATGTTTGCACAATGTTGCCAACTCCTCAGTAAGGAAGGTAGCTATTGGCTGTCCTAAAAGTTACTAAATGATGTCATCACCTAATTAGCATAATTGGCAGAATTTGCATGTAGTTGTAATTGAGGCTGTAGGATAGAGAAATAACATGTGAGAGACAAAAAGTGAGAAAAAAACACCTTAAATATGTTTCGCTTCATTGCATAGTGTTAACTTCATGACTTTAATGCTTTGCTTAGACCCACATTATATAAATACATTTTGTCCTGTACTGTTTAATGTTAGAATATCACATTTTATGTGAACATATGCCAGCATGGCACACTGTTCAGTCATAGCTAATGCCATGTTGGCTTCAGCCTTTTTTTACAGAGGTGATTAATGGCAGCTTGGTTTGGGTGGAACTGTTATAAGACTTTGCCTTTTGAGTAGGTTTTTGACTATTCTATTGGCAGTATTTTCTACAGGAACTCATGTCATTATAATGAATAGATGTTTTGTTAAAGTTCTTTAACGTTGTGGTTTATTATTGTATTTTTCAGGATGGTGTATACAAAGCGTGAGATGGCAGTAGCGAGTGGCTCAGGCTTTGTTGTGTCAGACGAGGGGCTCATCGTGACCAACGCACATGTGGTGGCCAATAAGAACAGGGTGAAGGTGGAGCTGAAGAATGGCAAGTCCTACGATGCAAAGATCAAAGATGTTGATGAGAAGGCAGACATCGCTCTCATAAAGATTGATTCACCGGTAAGAGAAAGTCAACCTCAAATTCAGTGGCTTCAATACACTTTGTTCACCCAGGCCCTCAAAGTGATGTAGACGCTGGTGTCTGAACATTATTTGCTTTTGAAAGAGCATCATTTTAAGGTCCAATGAAGTCCAATTAAGCGCTCTACTGTACAAAGACCATTTGACTGTAGTTTGGCATCCTAAATGATTAACATTTAGTGATGGTTGAGAGATTACATTGACAAACAGGGATAAATCTGATATATCTACATTTTTTGCTTACGCATAACAAATGTTGATGTATTTCCAACTTCAAATCAACAAAACTAGCTGTTATTGTCAGGGTTCTGGATAGACAAAGTGAAGGAAGGACACAATCGCAGGAATAAAATGTGAAGAGTTTAATAAGTGCACAAGGAAAAATACACTGAATAAATTAACCAACATGGAACACTACCTAAACAAAAAGACCAACGACTCTAGACACACACAGAGGGGAATATATACACAAGGACTAATTAACAACACATGAGCACAATCAAGGGCGGGGCTAGACAACATGAAAACCTTAAAGAGACAGAACATGATTACAAAACTACAAAGACTATACATGGTACATAAACACACAGGACTGAACGTGACAGTTATAGCTGAATCAATGTTTTTTTTGCTCTGTTCTGTTAAAAACATTTGCATGAACAGGTTAAAGTAGTGTTTACAGCCTTGCTGCCAAATATGAGAAAGATATGTTTAACTCTGCCTTCAGTACTGCTCCTTTTGTACCGCCTCGTTTGCCTTGCAGTAGAAGATTTAGGGAAACAAAGGCCAGTTCTGTAATGGCAGCGTTTTCGTGTGGTTTGATTCTGCTTTACTAGACTGAATGGATGGATGGATAAAAGAAAAAGACAGCAAATGTTTATTAGGCCTCAAGAAATCATTTTTTTTATTTAAAGACAATATGTAAGACATATCCTAACCCACTCAGTAACATCTGCAAATCAATATCTACACCTCACTCAGCAGTTAAACATCCTGCTGTATTTTAATGTGAAAATAGCTTCTGCTTTGTGCTGGAAACCGTTCACTCAGCCATGTTTGGAAGAATGCTTGAAGGTGGTGGGGTGGGCATGGTAGGTCTCAGACCAGGTTTCAGGGTGCCTATCAGTCCAAAATCAGGTGACTGATTAGGTGAGATTCACGGTGAACACCTTCTTCTAAGCCACACCTACCTGTGAAAACTGACAAAACTCGGAAGCAAAAAGCAAAATATTTCAGCAGCAAAATCCACAAAAACAGAAAATAAAAGCAAAAACGGTCCAAATCCAAACAAAGAAAAGTACCACATAGTTGTGAAGAGTAATAAAGTAAGTTCGTTATCAAGCTTAACCTGATATTGCTACTTTAAGTTTGTCAACACGTCTTCGATGCTTGCCCTTTTAGCATTTTCTTGCACGATAAAACTGTTTTTGTTGAGCTGACAAGCTAGGTGCTAGTTATCTCACCTTCCATGCTCGGTCAACAGCAGTGCCTGACCTGAAAGAGTGATGTTTCATTTAATAATGTCTCTTATCATTATACTCCTTCATTATAGCAACTGTTTCCTGACAAATTAAACCCACACACGTCCCTGTGAACTCAGTGAACATATATTCATTTTCCCAACCTGCCAGAAATCTTCTGCATTCTGTCTATTTTTCCTTTCCTTGGAGCCGCCATGTCTACACAAAAGCTCAGGAACAGTAATGTAGTGGTAATGTCATTAACATTTTGCTTTAGGGGTGAAAGGGAGATGTGGAGCACTTTAGATGGTTTATGTGACAGCGACATCCAGTGTTCAACCTAGGAATCTCATTTTTTTACAACCTGCTTAATACCGGGCCAACAAAAATACCTCGCGGGCTGGTAATGGGCTGCAATTTGCCCCTGGGCTGGATTTAGACAGTCATCATACAGTCCTATGATGCTGTTGTAGTATTCAGGTGTACTGATATAGTGACAGTAACGTAACAAAAATGTAAGAATTATACAAGTAATGATGGTGGTTAATGGTAGTAATAATAGTAATAATACTGTTAATAATGGTAGCAGAAATTAGAGTCCATATAAACTTCGAAGTGGTCAGTAATGCAAGTCTACTAACTACATGTATCTGGTTGGATGCTGCATGTTATTTGCTTAAGCAATTAGTTGATATCACTTCATTCTTCATTGTTTGCTTTTGCAAAAGCTGGTACATTCCATATCTTCTGGCTTCACCAACACCATATAAAGTAAACATTGTGGAAGGTACATTGGTATTTAGTTTGATGGGGTATTATTTTATTTAAGCAGTTTCTTCATGAATATGGATTGTGGCTGTGCAGATAAATGCATTTTAAGATGCGTCTCAGAGTAATGTAACACAGCAACACAAAACACAAAAATCAACAATATAAAGTCACTTAAACATCTAAAAACTAAGTGATCTTCAAGTGGGTCACATTGGAAGAATTCCAGGTTGGCACTGACACCATTCAGCACTTTCTCGTTCTCTCTACTTTGTAATATTTTGAGAAGATAATCTTGGAAAATGAGGTTTCTAGTGCTTTACCAAAATAGAAACATATCTGACCACTTGAATGTGAAATTGGTTTCCTTATAAGGGCACTGTGCTGTAACTATATCTCTATTACACTCACTCACATTTCCATGCATTTCGGCATTCAGGCACGTAGAATATCTGATGATCTTGGAAAGTCTCCACAGACTAGTTGAGGCATTTCTGGTGCACATTCAAAGCCGCAGGACAACTTGCTCTCTGAAATATACATTCCACTGAAAATTCATCTGCATCTAATGGGACTCCAGCTCTAATGAGAATTGCATAAAGCCGTAGTCTGGCAAAAAAAATCACATTTACACATTTTACCCTTTCCCCAAATGTACACAGTCAGCCAATACTTTCTTTAATTTCTCACTGGAGCTAAAGTACAGATGCTCACTAGTAGCTAATATGTAACAAATCAGCATCATCATCTCATCTTAATCCATATCCACAGATTAGCAGGTTCCATTCCTCTGAAACTAAGCAGGCTTTCACTAGATGTGGACCCTTGGATTGTTTTGAATTTTGGTACATTATGACTGGGTCTTGGTGTTCTTTGAACCAAACAACTGAAACATCTATCCACTGCTGGCTGAACATTCTGCATCAACAACGAGGGAACTCAACATCAGATCAATATCTAGCAGCACTTTACTACTGTGTACCTCTATAATATGCCAGTATGAAAAAAATACTTTAGTGGTAGATGACTAATTAAATTTATGCCCAATAATAATATATTTTTTAACAGTAAAGGGGAATAAAATCTTATTTTTATTTTCCTACACTGTAAATAAACACTGAAATCATCCAGACTGTTTTAGATTTTACTTCAAAGTAGACACACAACTGATGTCTCATACACATTAAGAGGCAAGAAATGCAAGTCATGAGCTCTTGACAAGACACAGCTGTTAACTGAAAGCCATTCCAGGTGACTACCTCATAAAGCTGACTGAGAAAATGCCAATAAAGCTGCCATCTAAGCAAGAGGTGCCTACTGTGAAGAATGTAAAATATAAACATATTCTGGTTTGTTTACTTGTTTGTTTACTAAGTAATTACATATGTGTTTATTCAGAGTTTAGATGACTTTAGTATGAAGAATTCCCAACCTGACAAAAATTTTCGTCATCTCTCTCACTGCTGGAGCCATTAACAGCCTTTGTCTGCTGCTCTGCTGCGCTTGTCATGCAAATCAGTGTGTTGTCGCACATTCAGTCTCATGGAGCCTCTCCCTCAGTTTTAGGGAGAGTAAGTCCTCTTTCCACAAAGGAAAAAAATATTTATATAAAATAATAGAGCAGGAATTATGCTACAGGCTTGCATGTGTGTGTTCACACAAACACACACACACGAGCCGAGCCGAGCGATCGGCTGAGGCCAAATACCAAAACAAAACTCGCCCTACGACATGCTCCCTAGCCCCTACACACTAGCCCTACAGACTCACCATTTACATCACATTACATCTCGAATGGCTCACAAGAAGGATTTTTTTTCTGCAAACCTGAGAAATGCATGTTAATCTACAATACAGAACATTTTTAAATCTTAATCTTAAATCTTAATCTTAATCTTAAATAATAAAAAACACTGAATGTCCATGTGTTCTCACTAGTGTACGTGTTATAGTACAGTATAGTGTTTTCACTGAAAGAATGGCAATAAGGCAGAACTCAAATTCTTATGTGTGTAGCACTGTGGTGTAAGTGTCAGTTCTTTATTATTTAACAGTATTTAACTACCTGTAAATAATGTCTCTTTCTCTTAAAAGAAATTATCTACAGTCATCTTCTGTTTGCTTATCAATCACCAGATATTCAATGACTTAGCATCACTCAGGCCTGTCACAGAGTATTACTGCAGACTGAGCTTTGTCCATACATCATTTAACAGTATGTACAATGCTGTAAGCAATGATTGAACAATGATAACACTAGTCTGGGTGTAAGCTTGCCTGTAAACTTCATTAACATCTCAGGTCCAGTTCAAAGTTAAAGAGCTTCTTGGCTAAATTTCTTGGACTCCATTTGGGGAAAAAATTATCTTTTGCCAAGCCATAGCTGAGACGTTATGGGGTGGCACTATATCTAAGGGTTTTAGTTTCTGATGGAGCGTTCAGACATGCCTGGCACTGAGTGGGCCAGTGCAGTGGGAGAGGCCATGGTGGATGTGTGGAGTTGGAGAGCTGTCAGAAGCCCAGCTGCTGAACAGTTTAGCCCACTTTGCCAGAGCAGCACTTGGCTTTTCAGTAGAGCTGAAACAATGCATACATTTTGACATAACAGATATGACTTATTGCTTTTCAGGCAAATCAGAAACACACTAACATTCAAACTGTAGAGTCAGTCTTTTCAGTAATACAGTATAAACAGAATGTGCCACTCAGTCAATACAGTTAATATATGGAGCATAATAGTCATGAAAACATTTATTTATCTAATGAAATATTCTTTATTTATTAAATTGACAAAAGAACAGGTCTTTAAGATCTACAGCTTCAGCTTGTGAACACACTAGACTGTGAGAGCATGTACCTGAAGTGGTGGGCAGCCTTGCTCATGAACTGCAGGTCACAAGACCAGATTCCTAACCTCCAGGCCACGACTGCCCCCAATAAAAAAAATCTGTCTTGTATATCTTGTATATACAACATCAATTTCAAAAAAGTTGGGCCACTGTGTAAAATGTAAATAAATGTAAATCAAAAATGAATGAAATTATGTACAAATCTCTTTTATGTTTTACTCACAGTGGAACATAGAACACATGAATACTCATTTAGAACTTGATGGCAGCAAAACATCTCAAAAAAGTTGTGACGGGGCAACAGAAGGCTGGAAAATTTGCAACTAAGTCACATGACTGAGTATATAAAGCATTTTAGAGTCTCTCATGTGGCACTCCATTAAAAACAGATATGATTCTGAACTGGAAATCACTATATGGGCTCAGTAACACTTCTAGAAATCATTGTCTGTGAACAGTTTGCCATGCAATCCACAAATGCAAGTTAAAGCTACATCATGCAAAGTAGAAGACTGTCAAGGTGGCTGTCAGAAGTGACAGACACACGTTGGCAGACACAAATGCAGAGAAGGTGACTGAAGATTTAATGTGAGAATACAAGCATAAATAAAACACTGAACTGACAGACACAAAACGATAATCACTCAAAATGAACAGCAACTACAGAGAGAAGCACAGGGGTATATAAAGGGAAGTTTATTAATACAAGAGGATGGGGAAGAGGTGAGAACATAAACTAGATGGCAGCCGTGGCCTGGTGGTTAGAGAACTGGGCTTGTGATCTGAAGGTTGCTGGTTTGATTCTCAGATCCAACAGATCATGACTGAAGTGCCCTTGAGCAAGGCACCTAACCTCTGCTCCCTGGGCGCTGCGCCGGGCATGTGTGCTCACTGTTCACTAGTGTGTAAATGTGTGTTTCACTGCATGGATTGGGTTAAATTGCGGATAATTATTTTCCTAAGTGTGTAAAAAAGCACAAGGATCAAAACTACTCTAAATCTAAAAAAAAAATCTAGATGGGTGTGATTAACAGAACAAGGGCGGACACTTAAAGTGACAGATACACACATGAACACAGGCCAAAATGTGACAAAGACACCTCAGTTCATCCAAAAAGTATTGAAGTATTAAAGAGAACATATTTTCACTGGTCTACACTCCATACTTGGGGGGCTTTATCCACCTCTAGCCCACACTTGGCATTAGGCATGGTACCAATAGGCTCATGTGTATCTGCTGTAGAGACTCATGTTGGCAATACTTCTCATTTACATCGGATATGCACATCTGTGTCAGCAGTTGGTTTAGATTGAAGTAGCTGAATGTATTCATGCAAACATTTGTACACAGAGTAGAGTGTTTGCAGGTATATATGAATATTTGGGCAATACTGACCAAAAGTGGACAGGTGACAGGGTCATTGATGCACACAGCCAAAGTTTTTCCCATCTTCTTCAGTCCCACAGCTACTGTAGCACAAACTGATGAAAAAGTCAATGCCGGCTATAAGAAAGGTATCAGAACACACCAGCTTGCTGGACACAAGGCTTCTTAAAAATCATCAGCCTTTAGTAATACATTACAGTTCATTTCATTTACTACTAAAGGCTGATGTATCCTGTTAAATATTGTCAAAACAGAATAACAAAATGCCTTTTTTTTCACTGAGCTTGATGAATAATGAGTAAAACACTTAAGCCCTACACTTTAAGAACGGTCTTACATCCTGACTTTGAGAGAGAGTGAGGTGGAACAGACTCTGTTGAAACTTGTCTCTGATTTATGGTTGACTCATGTTGATGGCTTGCCACTAATTAGGAAAAGCATTTAGAGAAAGGGCAAAAGTGTCTGTGATTGAGGGGTGGAGAAAGAAATATAGTGTGAAGCTGAGTATAATGCTGGAACCCAGTGCCGGCGCTAGCCATTTGGATGCCCTAAACACAGATGCTTTGCATTTATTTCCAACATAACTTCTCAGTATGTTTTGAAAACAGTTGAAAATAAGTAAGAAGAGAAATTAAAATTTTGATAAAAGACTAAACTAATTTTGCCGCATGGCATTGTGCTCAATCAACCAGAAATTTTCCCATGTAAACAAATGTGGTTGTCATAAAAACAAAAAACATTTAAAAAAAAAAAGTATTGGCTGTTTCTTCCTCTGACTCATTTGTTTGTATTAATTATACTTCTTAATTTTGAGGTACAAGATCCAGAGTAAAAAAGTATTTTTCCTGACATTGGAAATATAGATTTAAAAAGCATTAAAATTATGATAATAATTATGGATTAGCAGAATATAAATTTGGTTATAAAATATTTTTATTAGCTTATGATTTTTTTTTCATTTTCACAATAAAACTCTAAAATGATTGATGGTCACATCATCAGAGCTTGGACTTGTTTTGCTTATTATCTTGCTGTATGATGAACCCCTGACAAAGTAGGTGCATGCCTGAAACATTCTAAAACTGTTCTAAAACTTATGACTAGATAGATAGATAGATAGATAGATAGATAGATAGATAGATAGATAGATAGATAGATAGATAGATAGATAAGCCAATGTAGGATAGGCATCAATAAATAATGCCAATAAATATGTTAATTATGGATGTTCAGTGGAACTGGAAATGTATTGGTATGAGCAGTTACTTACTTTTATAAATTAAAGTCAACATTTTTTTTTTATTTGACTGATATTTCTGGCCAATATTTGATGATATATTTATTGTACTCAACAAGTAGAAATAAACAATAAGAAAACATTTGAATGGTGATTCAGACTTTTAAATAATATCACATGGTTCAAGTCTTCATGTAATATCTTCAGTATGACTTCATCTGAAATGTGCATCATGTGCAGTGCAGTCTAAAGTGGGTCAGTGCTGTAAGAGTTCTTTACCATGCCAGGCCCATCATCTAATGGGGTACAGAATGAATAACACATGCTTGGAGGGGTGAACAAGGAGAGGACAAACTCTCTCTCTCTCTCTCTCTCTTTCTCTCTCTCTCTCTCTCTCTCTCTCTCTCTCTCCTTCTTTTTCCCTTATGTGTATTTGTATTGCCATCATGCCAAATCATACAGTCAGTGTCTCTGTCTTTCATTCAGTCACACAATCTCTCTCACTCTCTCTTTAAAATGATTATTCTAGGTCTCTTTCATGATGTTCACTCTGATATGCCCCCACCTCCTCCTCAGTGGTTGTAAATTACCCTCTGGGGAAAGCATTACTCTCTCTGCAGCAGTTATGATTTCAGACACAAAGGAAACGTTTCATGAAAAGAAACATGAAAAAAAATGAATCCATATGTTTGCGGTGAACTCATGAGTTCATTCCCAATCAACCGCTAGTGTAGAGATGAGGAGAAAAACATACACATACAGTACATTCACACATGCCCTTAATATCCACTTTACTGGAAATAACTGTTTGATTAAAAATGTATACCATTAGCAAGTACACAGATCAGCCACATTAATGCTATTCAAATGAAGTTAATAACATTGGCTCGTAACTTGTAACAATGGCACATGTGAAGATCTGGGATATATTAGAAGGGAAGTAAACTCTCGATTCTCAAAGATGACATGTTGGAAGCTGGAGAAAAATATGCTAGTGGACATCCATGAGCCACTTTGACAAGGGCCAAAGTTCATAGTGCATCTATGAAAATTGGAATGCTGTGAATACGTTTAATACAAATAGCTCAACATCATATATTGTACATTTATAAAGTGATGTTTTAACCCTCTGGAGTCTGAGGGGGTTTTCAAACACTCTGATGCACTGACATTTTACAAATTACACCCATCTAAAAAAAATTTCCAAATTGTTACACAGATTTTTTTTCAGCACAAACTCAGCAACAGCAGTGTCAAAACAGTAAGAGTGTCATAAATCTATATTCTGATTAAATCTGCTCTAAACTTAGACTTTAGAAAAATCTGTTTTCAGATGTGCTGATATATTGTGAAAAAACACTCTAAACATTTCTAGTCAAGACTTTTGAGCTCAGAACTGAATAAACAGAGGTGTTGGCTACACACTGCTCATTACAGTTTTTAGACATTGTATGTGGTTTTATTTCTAAAGCTTAACTAATGTGAGGAGACACTTTGTTTTCTTCAGCCACTAACCCTACACTGAATATTCATGAGATGAACAAAAAGGTGAGAGCTCTTTGTTTGATGGGGGTCTTCACAGAATTCCATGGCTGCTAATCCATCAATGGAATGTCCCAAATTACCATGTCATTAACATATGAATGACAGGTTGCAGCTGTCAGATTTGAGCTGAAAAACGTGTCTGCTTATTTAAGCTCCTCATACAAATAGCATATATATATATATATATATATATATATATATATATATATATATATATATATATATATATATATATATATATATGAAAAGCAGACCCTTTAAGGTTTCCGGTGTATGTTTAGGTTTGTTTTGTCTAGGATAAAATCTTGCAGAGTTTGCAAAAGTTTGCAAAGTGTTTACGAATATACACGGTGGGAGAGCCGACTCCAGAGTGTTAATGTTGATACTGTTTGAATAGTAATTTACTCAAACTTGAAATGAAATATTTGAATAATCTGATTCTGTATTTCTGATTTTATGAGCTATAAACCATACTGATCAACAGATAAAGAAAAAGGGCTTGAGATGCTGTCTTATGTGTACTAAATTTAAAAGATATGAGTTTACCTTTTGAAATTGAATTATGACCACAAATGAACTTTTATTAACTATATTCTGTATACAATGTCTACATTTATTTCTGTATATTTATAATATACAGAATTTTGATATGCACCAGTTATGACCAGACAACTATGTTGAAGCAAGCCAATTGTTATTTGTCATGGGTCAGAATATTTCAACATTGGCCTCCAAGATTTTCTCCAGTTCTCAATCCAATCAAGAATGTGCACAAGAACACAAGCAGCATATGGTTTTGCTTGTCTTAAAAATGCATGGATGTCTCTGTAACAGGGCTCTAAAATCTCAGTGTACGTTTCTGAAGTGTAAATGAGCTTTGCCAATGAAGGGGAAGCATGCCCCCATAAAACTGTGCTGCCCCATGCACAGCGCATGGTCCATATGTGTTGCGCGCCACCACTATTGATGAATGATGGTTCTTGATGCAGTTCCATTTGCCATTTGCATGGTTGTTTAGCTTAGGCTTGTGCCCTAGTCCTTTACACACTGAAATCACATCATTTTGTGTTTATTAACCTTATTACTAGCACTAAATTATTTACATCTTCCATACTGTCCCAACTTTTTATAATCTGGGGCTGTACATTTCTCATTCTGGTGCAATGGTTGCTAGGATGCTTTTGAACTCATAACCTGAAATCAGGCTTGTTTCTGTGGCATCTGACTTAGAGAAAGCAGCTGGCACTCTGGGGAAATGAATCACTTCCACGTCTCCCCTCATCCCTAATTTAACTCTCCCTGATTTAAATCTCCCATGTCTGCCTATTTCCACACAGGGCTCCATATGTGCCAAAAAAAAGCCAAGGCTGCCCAGTTAGGTTCAGCTGCATTGGAGACCATATGTTGGGCTGATGAATCCATTTGCAAACACACAGTTTCCTCAGATTATCCGTGTTCCTGTGGCCCACGATGTGGTCTAAAACTGCTTTCATGTGGCTAACCAAATGTCGGGAAAATCTGAGTCATGTGATATAAGGGGACAATGTAAACCATGCATGAGTATAGGGAAGAAGTTTAGGATGTGCGTATGAACTCATCCATCATGTGCATATGGTGCAATTTAGAAGCAATTTGTCGGTGAAATCCCCAAACACGTGTGCACGCACAGACAAGCAACCACACATGAACTGTTCGGCTCAGGTTTCAACTTGTCTCATCCTTCAATTTTTCATCTCATAAACTACACAGCCTTACATTCCTCTAAGCTCAGACTAGACTAACAAACAGCAAGTGATAGGCATCAAAAGGCTAGCGTCTGCTAACACAGTCAGCTTGTCTCACAGAGAGAACAACTTCTTTCTGGTTAAGCTTTAGTAGTGTTAAATCCCTTCCACTTCACATACATTACAAATGTTCAGCCACTGTAGTATCATACAGTGTTACTTATATTTCATTTCTTAGTTTTTGCTAGCTGCAGTGTTCCTCAAATCCATCCAAACAGAGAGATACTGTATAACTGAGATACAGTGGATATAAAAGTCTACACAGCCCTGGTAAAATAGAAGGATTTTGTGATTTAAAAAATCAGATCAAGATGAATCATCTTGACTTGGCAATATTTGCCCTCTCTTCTTTGAAAAAATGCTCCAAATCTGTCAGACTTCCGCACAGGGCATCTCCTGTGTACATCCCTCTTCAGATGTTGTTTTTGTGATGCACAGTGTTGGCTTTTGTGCCGAACATACCTTTTAGAATTATGGCCAAAAAGTCAATGCTGCAGCTCCTGTAATGTTGCTGTAGGTCTTTTGGCCTCCTGGACCAGTTTTTTTTTGTCTTTTTGTCAGTTTTGGAGGGAAGTCAGTTCTTTGTAATGTCACTGTTGTGCTAAATTTGGTCTATTTCTTGATGACCATCTTCACTGTGTTCTATGTCATTTCTAATGTCTCGGGAATGTTTTGTCCTCTTCTTCTGACTGATGTCTTTCAACATTGAGATCTCTTTGATGCTTAATAAGCTCTTTGTGGCTTTTGCTGTAAATGTAACTGATTAAATATCAGTAAAATTGACCAGAACAGGTGAATGTTATTTTTATTTCATTAGAATCACTTCACCTGATGGCAGCTGTGTATTAAGTATTATTTAAAATAAATTAAAATGTGATTAGTTGATTGTGCACACAGCTGCACAATTACAAGAGGGTGTCCATATTTATGCTACCACATATAGCATAAACAAACAGTGTAAGCTTGTACCACTAACATTAGTTAGCCATTATTAAACCAATGTTAGCATTTAAAGTTTGCAATATAAACCCTGTTAGGATCTACTTAAAATAAGTAATATATCAACCGTATGGGTACATGATATTTATTTAACATCAGAGGCATCCTTGCTGCTGTTTCAGTGATACATATTTTCCTGATAAGTCTGTTGAGAGTTCATTAATCATCTGAAAAATTTAAATATTACTCATCTTTATAAAGATACATTGTTACTTAAGTATCAAATTATATCTGCTCCATCCTGATCATTGAAGTACAGGGTGACAGCCAGTTAATAAAGTATACAGAGATACAGATGAGCTACAGTCTGTAACTATATAACTACAAACTGCACCTGTGCGGTAAATGTTGTTACAAAATTGTTTCAATGTTATAAACGTATCAATTACATTACCTGCCACAGGTCAGACTACCTGTATGACATGACAGCATGACTTCAATGCACTGGTCATTTATGCATACAGAATTACACGGAGCAGTTTCTAGAGAAATTCAATATACAGTGGTAACCCTACTTACGAGTTTAATCCATGCAGGAGCCGAGCTCGTTAGCTGGTTTGCTCGTTAGCTGGATGCATTTTTCCCATAAGAATACATGTAAAACTGATTAATCCGTGTCAGCCGGCCAATATACAGTATACTTTAATATGCTAAATTATGTATTTATATTGGTTTTTAAAACATAAACGAGACGATGACGGTGCACGTGTAGGCTGGCGGCTAAGGAGGACAGGAGGACGGGCATACGTGTATGGCATGGTTACACTTATCATATGAAAAGTAAAATGTATCTAACTTTCTTGTTCACTACCTTTTGCTACCTTAGCGTCGCTTTCACTAGCACTTTCACTGGACAGCAGTCAAAGATATTGACTGAGCTCTTCTTCTACGCTAGCATCTAGGGGATGCTACGACCGTAGCGGCCCTAGCGGTTGGCATACTTGGACTAATTTAGGCTACTTGTTACTTGGAATTTTATTCGTTACCTGGAACAAAAATATTCCGAGATCTCGACTCATTACCTGGAATACTCATTAGTAGGGATGCTCGTAAGTAGGGTTACCACTGTAGTCAATTTTGTAATGAAAAAAAATAAAAATTTAAAATATAAAATTTAAATATTTGTCAGACAGCAAATTATATGTTTTAGCTTAATGTCTTATGATTTTGATAGAACTACCAACAGAACCTGGTAATCAGTGCTTAGAATTTTTTTTTATGTTATTATGTCTATTATGTGCTGTTAAAATCTGTCAAGGGCTAGACTACTTAAGCCTTGAAATGAAAAGCTATAAATAGTATACTGTATATAGCACGTTTTAACAAACTGAAACTCTTATTGGTCAAGATGCGTATTTGACTCATTTGCATATTTTACCTTTCCATGATAGAAAGGTAATATGGCAATATGACAATAAGGACTAATGTGTTACTTTGTGTACTATGTTACCTGTGGGTAGTGTTAAAATGTAAGGAACAAAATGAAATCTATTAGCTTTCTTCTGAGATTCTGGAGGAAATACATTTCACTGGCTCCATTAAGAAGGTTATTTGTGATTTTAAGGGCCAGCCTGAAGATTCAATAGTGGTGGAGTGTGCTGAGCAAGATGCTGTATTTTGTTACAGTACACACAATATGTCATGTCATGTCATACGCCGTCATCGCTTTGCGATGGTAGGCTGCACAGACGAGTCACTTCTCTCCAATGCCATCTGTCTCTGGTTGCTTGTAGCAGGCTAGCACCTGATAATCCAGTCCAACACACAGTACAATACAATACAATAGACACAGAGTGGAACTCTATATTTGTGCTGATGTGGGTTAGATTGTCATGCGTGCTCGGTAATGATAGTCTGGAATGCAGGGTTTTACATTTGAGAAGAAGACAGTAGTCCAAAAGTAGATAAAGCAGGTTTATCTGTTCTCTCCGGCTCCTCTGCCTGTCTGGCTGCCTGTGTCTCCTAAATCGTATCTTTGAGGTAAGGCTGGGTTATATGGAATATGTATATGATTGATATATGCACAATTTTTGCAATGCACTATATGTATCACAGGGCTTTTCTGATGTTTGTGTAAAAGTTGTAATGGCAAAATGCAAAATTCCACTGAAGTAGTAGCATTTAAAAAATGCTATAAATTATCATTAGAGCACATTTTCTTTTTAACCCCGTAAACACTGAACTATCAAAATTTGCCAAAAAAAAAAAAACTTTAATTTTTTGAAACTGGTATGATTATTTGCCCTTCTGAGCAATTAAAAAAAGAAATTAAATAAGACATAAATGAGTTTTAATATCATAGTTGATACACAGAATATTTTGCTCTCTTTAGCTTAAACAAACAAAACATGCAGAACTAACTTTTTTAACCTCTTGCCTTTACATTTTTACCCAAACATTTTCAAATGCTGTAATATGCATGTATCATCTGCAGTGCATGGATTATCCACCAGGGGGCAGGTACATTTATCAGATTTTATACATCAACTTTTATTTGGCTTTACGGGGTTAAAAGATTATTGGTTGAGATCCAATTAGCTACTTGATACAGTGCAGGGTTTGCAGTAATTATACATTGATCACTACAAGCTCTCTGTAAATGATCTACATTACAGCTGTCAGAGTTAACATGATCAAACAGCATTCCATGTGATAAACAACAACAAAGGAGACTGTTGGATGCTAAAAGGTTTGTGGACACCCCTTCTAATGAATGCATTCAGCTACTTTATGTTGCACCCATTACTGACACAGATGTACAAATGCACACACAGCTTGTCTAGTCCCTGTAGAGAAGTACTGCCAATAGAATAGAACTCAGTGGAAAAGATAAACAGGAATCTATTACAATCCTTTATTAGTCCCGCAGTGGGGAAATTTGACCTATGCATTTAACCCCTCTGTGCAGTGAAACACACACACTAGTTGTGGGCAGCCCTATCCATGGTGCCGGGGGAGTTTGGGAGATTGGTGCCTGCTCATGGGCACTTTAGTCATGACCTGAGAATTATACCGGCGACCTTCCAGTTGCAAGACCACGAGGCCACGACTGCACCTACCCCTTCCTCTGCCTCTATTGGCACCATACCTAACACCAGAGAGATATGAAGCCCCCCAGCATTGAGCTGTGGAGCAGTGGACCTGTGTTCAATAGACTGATGGTACCCCATCCAATGAATTGGGGATTAGGTGGGGTGGTGATCCTCCAACATCCTGACCTCACAAATGCTCTTGTCGCTGACTGCAATCAAATCTCCAAAATCTAATCAGACATTTTCTCTTTACAGTAGAGATTATTACTCCATTAAAAGTAAGATGAACTCTTGTAAATATCCTTGTGTCCCAGTACTTTAGTCTAAAATGATGTTATTGTGATTATGCCACCACATGCTTTTCAAAGTACATCATGGTACAGTCTGTACACATTTCTAGCTATATGTCAGCACATTAAAATGGCATTTCATCTAATAAATACATTAACGTTGTTATTTTTACTGTGTTAATGCATTTGACCATGTGTGGCACTCTCTAGTGAGAGAAACACTTACTGTGTGCTCCAGCTTCTCCACTGCAAATTCACCCTGACAATGGCTGCAGAAAACGTTTATCAAGAGAGTCATCTGGAAGCAATTCGTAACAAAGCAAGTCACACAGCCTGAAGCTCTGGGTACATGATTAAATGTGTTGAAGAGTTAAAACATTATTAGTATATTTCTTCTGGTACGCCATATTAAAACTTTGTCAGTTCTGGTCTAAATCTGCTTTAAGTATAATACCCATAATGCACACGGTGACACCATCACAGTAACACAGCATCTTGCCCAGTCCTCCGCTGAGATATGACCTCTGTTGAAAGCTGTGTGTTAGTGGGTTTTTAGAGGTATCGTGCTTTATGTGTCCCCAGGTGATGAGATATTTCCAGAATGCAGTGTCATAAACTCAGACACCTGGGCAACAGAGGCTTTTACAGGCCAGCTGGCTGATGAGGCAAAGGGCAGTTGTAGGGCAGCAGCATAACAAAAACACCTCTGCTTGTTTTTTCCTCAACTCAGCATAACCTAATCTTCCTGAATATGCTTTTCATAGAATATTGTGAGAACATTATTTTTTGATGATAATTTAATTAATAAACTAATATTTGTTAAATTGATGAAATGTAAAGTGACATATTTCAAGCCTTTTTTGTTTTAATGTTGATTTAATATTTGGTTTCTAACTCAAGCCGTCAAGCACAGTGATGGTCAGATAACCATTTGGTTGTAGTTCTGGCAGTGTTGGCAGTGTTCAGTCCTGCTGCAAAAGGAAATCTGCATCTCCATAAAGTTTATAAACAGATGGAAGCATGAAGTGCTCTAAACTCTCCTGGTAGATGCTGTGTGGACTTTGTGGACCACCAGCAGCAGAAAACATGACACCTCAAAGCATCCCAGACTGCAGACCCGTCACACTGGACTGCAGACACTTCACGCTGGACTACAGACACTTCACACTGGACTGCAGACACTTCACACTGGACTGCAGACACTTCACACTGGACTGCAGACACTTCACACTGGACTTCAGACACTTCACTATTCACACTTCACTTAACTATTGCTTAATTAATTTTCTTAAAATTTCAAGTTGTGTACACAGTAAATATGCCAGTGTTAAATCAACATTATTAGAGTTAAATTAATACTGAGAGTGTTACATTTTGACACCCTCAGTGTTAGTTTAACTCTAATAGTGTTGATTTAACACTGGCAGATTTACTGTGTATTATTAGAGAAGTTTAATTACAGTAACATTTAAGAACAAATGTAAGTAAATGTAAATGTAAAAGTTTTGTAAATGTAAATGTAAATATTGGTGAACAAGGCTGTGTTCTTAAGATTTATTATTTTTTATTTTGTTTAACCTTTATTTAACTAGTAAACACATTAAGAACAGACTTCTTATGTACAGCGTCAGGCAAAAGGCTAAGCCTTCTCAGAGAACAGAAACACAGCTATATACAAAAAAATGACAAACAGAGAAAAATAAAGACAAACACAACTGAGATAAGAATGAAAATGATATCTTTGAGTATTAGAACTAATGGACTGAGACTGTAACAACTGTCACAGATAAAGGGGAGACAGGCCAAGAAGGGTTTTGTAAATCAGCATGTACCAGTGAATAGTACGACAGGTGTGCAGCGATGGCCAGTTTTTCTAAAGAGCAAAGAGAACAGTGGTGAGTTTTAAAGAGAGCATTAGTGACTAAAAGAATGGCAGAATGATGAGCAGACATGTGAACAAGTAAGTCCCAAGTCAATACAATCAAGTCCCGAATCAAGTCCCAAGTCTTAAACTTGGAGTCCTAGTTAAGTCACCAGATGTAACATCATTTCAATATTTAACACAAATGATGCAGTTGATAGTATATTGTACTACAGTTGATTAGTAATATATTAAAATTACATTGATCATAAAGATTTTTAAAGTTTGTATTTATTATAACAAAAATAACCTACATATGACAAAGTGCTTTTTTACTTAACAAAAAAAAGTGCAAATTATTCAATACATTATTTTAAATTGTTTCAAAATGTGCTTTTCTAAGAACATTAACATGGTTGTTCTAACAGTTCCTTTCACTTTTTGAGTGAAAATATGGAGTATGTATATACAGTATATAAATATATATCTACAGTATATATAAGAAAAACAAATATGGAGGTATGTTCGCCTTACATTATATTTACTAATACTACTAATAAAAATAATGCTAACAATAATATCTGTGATTGGACGCTCTACATTTTAGGCTGGTGTAAGGTTGTATAGGGCGTTTATGTCAGACATCTGGATGGAGATTTTTGGGGACCTGGCAACCGTGCTGTTGTTTAACACACGTCTGCTCCCCACCGTTGATGTAAATTCAATCTTTAGTAAGTAATCATGCAAATTGTGAAAAACTTAAATAATTTTTTTTTACAAACAATTAAACATAAATGTAATAAAACGATCATCGTCAGGTATCAGTCATAAAATATCAGTCGTAAAGTATCAGTCGTCAGGTATCAGTCAGCATTGTTGGGTATCAGTCGTAAAGTATCAGTCGTCAGGTATCAGTCATCAGGTATCAGTTGTCAAGTATCAGTCGTCAGGTATCAGTCATCATCGTCAGGTATCAGTCATAAAGTATCAGTCATAAAGTATCAGTCATAAAGTATCAGTCGTCAGGTATCAGTCATCATCGTCAGGTATCAGTCATAAAGTATCAGTCATAAAGTATCCGTCGTAAAGTATCAGTCATCAGGTATCAGTCGTCAGGTATCAGTCATCATTGTCAGGTATCAGTCATAAAGTATCAGTCGTAAAGTATCAGTCGTCAGGTATCAGTCATAAAGTATCAGTCGTAAAGTATCAGTCGTAAAGTATCAGTCGTAAAAAGTATCAGTCGTCAGGTATCAGTCATCAGGTATCAGTCATCATTGTCAGGTATCAGTCATAAAGTATCAGTCATAAAGTATCAGTCGTAAAGTATCAGTCATAAAGTATCAGTCGTAAAGTATCAGTCATCAGGTATCAGTCATCATCGTCAGATATCAGTCATAAAGTATCAGTCGTCAGGTATCAGTCATAAAGTATCAGTCGTAAAGTATCAGTCATAAAGTATCAGTCGTAAAGTATCAGTCGTCAGGTATCAGTCATCATTGTCAGATATCAGTCATAAAGTATCAGTCGGCAGGTATCAGTCTTCATTGTCAGGTATCAGTCGTCAGGTATCAGTTGTTAAGTATCAGTCATCAAGCTATCTACACTGAAAGTTGTATTGCACATTTTTTGCGTGTTTCACGGTAGCCTGCATGCACAGTGAAGTTGTGGTATCAGTCGTAAAATATCAGTCG